>JAOTQM010000645.1:45000-153608 GCA_026939265.1 Oreonectes daqikongensis | reverse complement strand
AGAAAGTGTTCATTTGCTGTACAGTCTTGTCCTTTCATATGGCTCTCTCTGATGATGACGTTTGTTGCCGTCTGCGGGTTTTGTGAGTCTATGGTTTCACATCATCACTTCACGCTCTTTTGTACAGATGCGCATTTAATGTACATGTTGTGATTGCTGACGTGTCGAGCTTTTCTGCATCGCTTCATCTCTTTGAGGGTCCGCATAAAGCCATACATTTCTCAGAGAAACGGTACACCGGAGAAAAAACTAAACAAAACAGAAAGATGGCGGGCACATTTTGTGAGAAATGTCCAACGAATTGCTTTTGTATTTTTGATTTTCAATCTTTTTCTAATGAAATATAGCACAGTGGTCTGAAAAAAGGATATATATCTACACACGTGTACTACGGGAATACGGCATGACAAATGTAAAGCCATCGCATTTCATTACCAAGATTCAATCCACAACAGCGATATATTAAAGTTTGAAATATCTATGATGATTTTAATCTCAAAATCTGCTTGTATACCAAATGTACACTTTACTTTTATAATGTTTGCTTTCAGTTTTATATTCCTTGATGCAATTCAGGTTTAACTTTTTGACATTGTAAAGATTAAGATTGGGGTCATCAGATTAGTTTTATGTTATTTCTGTGACAGAGGAAAAGCGATCATCAGAATTCTTCTTCTTAGTATTGTTAGTATGAATTATTATTATCCAATCTTATTAAGTGCCTGTTAGCTATCCCTTTAATGCGTTCACACCACAAATTCTTTTGGTTTTATTCGATTATTTTGATTTCTTAAACAGACCATCTTGAATCGACACGTGGGAACAGGGCCAAAGGCGAAAGGTTTTTTTTTGCATGGAGACTCTTGAGAGAGACGTAACTTGGTTAATGAGTTCTGATATGTATTATAAATGTAAATATCTCTTTTGTTTTGTCTTGATATAGCCATGAGATCAAAAGCTTTTCTTAAATCACTGCATATGAACCACAACACGGCCGTCACCAGTTGAAGTGTAAATACGGCAGAAAGTCATCTGGTCACGTCAGGAGAATCATCACCAGCTGATCTGAATCTCAATCTGTTTTCAGCTTCATGCTTCAGTCTGCTTCTGTTTCACACACAGTCTCATCGGTCGCTCAGTGGCTTGACAAACTGCTTTCAGTACTTTCTGTAATTTCTGCTGTTCTGTTGAAATAACTATATCAAGCTTTCTTCAAATGAATGTTTCAAATAATAATCTATTTCTCATTAAAATGATATATTTCATAAGAAGAGCAATTCTTGTTTGTCCCACGCGTGTGTTAGGCCAAGTGTTTCTCAGCAGATGGAACAAATCACGGATTCATTTTAAAACCAGTGTCGTCTCACAGAAGACTCGACTGTTTCTCAAGGCTCTTGTGCTTGGGAACTGCATCATATATCTTCTCTTATCAACCCGACATGTTTGTATTTATAGTAAGTAAACTGCTCGCTTATGAATATGTCCTAAAGATGATGGATATAAAGAACATTTGATCAAAAGATGATCCTTTCAATGTTTCTTTCAAAAAGGCTACGACTGATCAACACTCATCTGGTCTTGTTGAATTTGTTTTAATAAGATTATCTTGCGTTTTGTGCTAATTGGTTTGGAAAGAAAGCACCGCAGAATGGGTTGAAGTTTAACACATGATTTGTTTAGATCACTGGTGTAAACACCATTCATGTAAAGATACATTACAGTACCCAATTACATAATGACGTTTATAAGGAACCAGACGGCCACAAAACCACTGAAATCGATGACATTTTCCCCACGTAACGGAGAAGTCGTGGAGGTCAAGAGAAACCCTCAGACGAATGTGCGGGACGTCCTGCATCACATTCAATGAAGTTGTGATGAATGCGGTCTCAGGTAATGAAGTGGACGATTGTCAGCCTCCACCTCCAGTCCTCTACCGGGATATAATTACAGTGTCCTCATAAATCACACTGCTTTGTGTTTAATGTATCGTACGCTCATTGTTAAGATTGCGTAAATAATTGATGCAGAGATCCACTCGACCATCACTTCTTCACAGGAGAGAAGAACTTCAAGGTATATGGAAAGTGTTTTACATTACACATGAGTTAATGAGACTCAATGACTTTGTTTTATCAGTCGACTGACTTCTTGTTCTTGACTCATTGACCGTTGAAGGTGCTGTAAGATCCTGTGGACTCTTCATTATCATGCTTTATTGGTATGTTAATGCAGTCCAGGCAATTCAGGAGAATCTCGGGCTTGGTGAATGATTCATCCCATTGCAAAACTGCCAAGAAGCAGCCACACACAATAGTGAAGTTTACTGAAATTATACTAGTGTTTTTCTCAACCCATTGTTGGGTAGAAGATGGACAAACCCAAGCAGTGGTATAAGTCAACTAAGAAAATGTCCACATTTAACACAACCATGAGTTAAATAACCCAACAAAGGTTCATGGATTTGGCCATACTGTATTTTAAACAATCAAACCTTTAAATTCAGTGTGTAAGTACTCATCCACAGTGCTGTATAGTATTCTGCTTCTAAGATCTCAAAATCTATGTGATTATTATAAGTAAAGTAACATGTCTCAGAGGTTTGTAATAGTTGAATTGAAGTGAATTGATACTGTAAGCTTTCGTGGCAAACAGGAGAGAGACTCTGTGCCGTTTTGTAAGGTTTGGTCCAGTACAAGAACAAATGAATGAATGTAAGTCACTCATAATGAACTCAGATGAGATTGTTGTTCCTCCGGCTTCATGTTTCTGACTGGATGAATCTTTGTTGCTGAAGAGATAAAAACGTCACGTGTTATTGAATGCATGTGAGGTTAATGAGAGCCGGGGTGTAATGACATATCACAATATCATAAATACAATAAATATTGTAGCATGCACCGATTTAACGTCTGTGTTATGCTATTGGCCGCATCAACATGTTTTAAGAAATTCTTTCTTTAGGTTTAATTATTTAATTATTCAGTGACAGATCTGTTTAATTTGCACACACACAAGCTTTAATTAAACGTGAATGTTGTTGTTATGATCCCAGGTGAAAGTCAAGGAGTGTTGGGGTATAACATTAAGATAAAACACAGACATTCATTTAAAGATTAGCTGCAGTGCGAGGACAAGTTGCGGTACGAAAACAAGTCAGATGTTTATTTACAATGTGTACAAGTGGCTATTTAAGTGCAAATAGCAAGTTGTATACAAGCAAATTGGTTCTGGGAATATGCACCGATACTTAGCTCATGTACTCGTAAAAGTACCGATACCAAAGACCGATACCTCATGTGACATAACTGACTGACATTTGTGCTTTTGAAGTTTATGACAAGCACATAAAATCATTTATTTTTTCATAATGTGTTTGAGGTGGAGTTGTAATTATGAAGTTTTTTTTTTATTATTATTCTTTTAATTAGTCTCACTGTGTTGTGCTTGGAAAATTGCCACCTCACCAAAAAATAAAGAAAAAATACAGGTAAAGGGGTTGATATCGGTACTCTGTCTTTAAAAAATGGTATCGATGCATCTCTAATCATGATACTATTTTATTGAGTATTGTATTACACCCCTCCTTCATACAGTATAGACTAATATTACTGCTAGTATTGTATAAACTTGATATATTTTGATCAGATACAGTGTGAAATGACAATCATTTATTTTAAAAATGCATGTTCATTAGACAATACTGATCAATCACAATTAAATAACACGGTTTCTTATTGACTTTTAAAAAATACATAAAAACATAACCTCTCTTTTGAACACCAATTCAACTGAAAAATGAATGTAAAGAAAGTTGTAGCGCTGTAGAGCCTCGCAAAATGGAATGACGCACAATAATTCTTTAACCTCTATTTTTTTGTTTTTGTAATCGTTGAAATTACGGTTCCTTACAAATAATTACACAGCCCTAATCCAAAGTGAATTTCATCTGTAGATTAGTTCAGTATGTGTGTTCAATGTGAATCAATGTGAATCAAACTCACACATATCTCTATGGATTGAGCTTCATGTTGACTTTAAAAGCTCTGCAACACCTCATCTGCTTTATTTTGTTGCTTGTTTTCCAAAACAAAGTAAATGTATTCAGTGACGGCACATAAATATGGTGGTTATCCAGGAGAAAGCAGGTTCTGCGTAAAATGAATCTGAACAAATTGTTTCTGGAAAAGACGGTCCAGTGAATCTGACAAGAAGCTTCCTCATATCGTCACCTAACTATGGAACATGTCCAATAAAATCATCAAGTGCATGCTTTCTCTGATGTATGTATCTGCAGATGTGCTGTGGCAACTGTATAAAAATGGCCTTCTAATTTGCTGAAAGACACAACAGTCATGAAACGCCATAAATCTTCATTCTCA
This sequence comes from Oreonectes daqikongensis, assembly GCA_026939265.1. Taxonomy (NCBI): domain Eukaryota; kingdom Metazoa; phylum Chordata; class Actinopteri; order Cypriniformes; family Nemacheilidae; genus Oreonectes; species Oreonectes daqikongensis. The sequence continues at coordinate 149,226 of JAOTQM010000645.1, read as the reverse complement.
ACTTTAGCTCTGTGAGAAAATGTGCCATGAGGCGCAAGAAAGCAATAAGGAGGAAGATTTATCACAGCTATCAGCATCTTCAATCACAGCTCCAGCAGAGGAACAACACTAAACATCGACAATATTTCATGAATATCCCCGTGTGTGCTTCACCTGAGACTGATCGATTCAGCCCTTAAACCTCAAACTCTCCAGGCCTTTCTGTCACATTTCAACAAAACATGAGCTTGTTTGAGCGCCGGCTCTCTGAAGGTTCATACAGACACACATCTTCATCTTCTGCTTGATGCTTTATGGTGGACCTCTGTGAATGTGACACGTTGATCAGGGTGGGCTTGAATGTGCTCTTCAACCCATGTAGAAAGAAGACAAGATAGGTCTACTTTCAGTCGATTTACTTCTCAGAACATCTTTTATTGGAGATAAACTCTATCGCAGTATAATAATCTATTCTGAATATACTTGACGTGCACTTGTTTTTACTCTTTTGAAGTTTTATCATATAGTTTGGCACACTGCCTTATAAATGTACATGTTTTGAGTTTCAAGAGATTAGTATGAGGCGCCGTATAAGGTTTAAATCAAGCTTCGCTTATGAATACATACATGTATATAAAACACATGCATACACACAAATTAACTTAATAACATATATATGCATACTATCGGATGTTCAAGCAAATGCATGTGCATAACATATTATAACTCGCATATGCATGTAAATTTCATGCACACAAACACATATAGACACTCGCTCATACATATAAACTCGAGACGTGCATATACGTCTAGAAACATTTGCATATACATATAAACTTCTTGCATGCATACATATTTCATTTCTCTAAATTAAACATGTATGTAACTTAAATTAATACACACTAATCATAGACATTTACTTTAAATCTATTTCAAGTACACTTGAAGTATTCATAATGATAGTAAAGTGTACAAACTATATAGCTAGTAAACTATATATATGATGTGAAGTCCACTTAAAGAAATGATTTGAAAGCATCTGATGTTCTGCTCGTGTGTAAAGATCACAGTAAAGATCACGGCTCACAGAGTATTGGCCAGTTTATACTCTGAAGAAAAACAAAACCCTTGTGCAAATCTTCATCATCGTTGTCATTCTTTGTCCGTCCTTAATCACAGGATGAGATCAGAAAGGCTGCGGGCGACCGCCGTGGTCCCTCAGAACATCAGGCTGAGCTGTTTTAATGGGATTACTGTAAAAGCATTTCAGCAATAAACTAAAACCTGCTGTAATCCTGTTCTCCTTATTGTGCACTTCTCCATCAGAGCTCAACATCTCACCTTCATCCAGCAGAATCTTAACAACAAAGACTTTAGATGTACTGAATATGAGTGATTCATACAAAAACACAAACACATCACACAACTACAAGTATATACTGTATATTAAGTAGTAGTGAAGTGTTGAAGACTATACTGGCCAAATAGTCCCAGAGCATTAGTGATGTAGCTATGCAAGCGTCTGGTGATTTAGTTTCTAAGAGCAGTTAAACTAGAGATTGTAAAGAAAAGAACACGATCAGTGATGGTACAATATCTTATGTGTCAAACATTTAGAGACACAGCAGATGTGAACAGTGCTTTAGAGGTGTAAACTGTCCCGGTGGAGACGTCCCCCAGCGCCGGCCAAACATTCAAACTCCAGCAGTGACTTAACAGCACACAATCCAAGCTAAAAATGCCATTTCACCTCGGAAACAAGTCTCATCCATCATTCCGTGAGGAGAGTCAATGTGTGCCAAACGACTTTCCATACCACTCCTGCACACATTCCCATGTGATTTCTCAATACTTTTCTCAGTGTTCCCAGTGTACTCGGACATCAGTGTCTGTCCGTCAGGAAAGATTTATCTCTCATATGTCCGTCTGTCTCTACATCCCATAAACTCGGAGAAACTGAGACAGAATAGGCTACATAACCAGAGTCACTTTCATATCTACCATCAGCTTTTCATTTCATGTCTGACCCCAGGAATACTTTAAATGACCCATTTGACTTGGTTTTTCACTAAAACCATTGTTACGTCATCACTAACATAGAAACTATAATAATGATAATAACTGCATGTTTATTGGGATTTTACCATTCTGTGTTCAGACAGACTCTTCCAGCTGCAGCGGACTCAAATTCTGATGTATTTCTGCCCCAATTTCTGCTGTGTGATTGACAGAATAGAGCGTATTTACATACTGATGACCAGCATACAACCAAAAACATGGACCCAGGCCACACTAACAATATAACCCTGCCAAACTCAAGTAGGCCACAGACAGACAGCAGCTTAACGCACACACCCGCACACGCGCCAGAGAGAGAGAGATAGAGAGAGAGAGAGAGAGAGAGAGAAGAGATAGAGAGATGAGAGAGAAGAGAGAGAGAGAGAGAGGATAGAGATAGCTCTCTTCTATCTCTAGCTCTCATCGCTCTTCTCCCCTATCTCCTCTCTTTCGCTCTCCTCTCTCTCTCTCTCTCTCTCTCTCGCCCTCTCTCTGCTCTCTCTCTCTCTCTCTCTCTCTCTCTCTCTCTCTCTCTATCTCTCTCTTCTCTCTCTCCTTTCTTTCTCTCTCTCCTCTCTCTCTCTCTCTCTCTACTCTCTCCTCTCTTCATCTCTCTCTCTCTCTCTTTTTCACTTCCCCCCTTTTCTCAGATACTTTTTGTTCAAGAAATGATGTGAATACTTGTTCAAGAAATGATGTGATGCTGTAAGGGTGGTTCCGCTATAGGGGTTCAGGCTATAGGGATGCTGAAATGACTAAAGAAACGTTAAGAGCAGGATGGTATAAGACTTTCTTGTCAAATTCCACCTTTCTGCTACTTACACCAACAATGGAAATAAGCGCAGGAATTATAGCTATATATGTATGTGGAAGAGCTTTTCTATAACATGTCTATATTGTATTGCAATATGGAGCGTTTAATTATTAACATTAAACCAACATTACCTCTGCAGATTTGTAAATGAAAGTATTTAATAACAGACTTAAATTGATGTTACATGGGAAATGGTTTCAAAGCAAATGCACAAAATTGTAAATGATACAACTAACAGTTTTCATATATGGGGCAGTTGTGGCCTAATAGTTAGAGAGTCGGACTCGTAACCAGAAGGTTGCTGGTTCGATTCTCAGTACCGGCAGGTAACAACTGACGTGTCCTTGATCAAGGCATCTTACCCCCGTTTGCTCCCCAGGCGCTGCAGTGTTACCTGCCCACTGCTCCGGGTGTATGTGTGTGTGTGTGTGTGTTCACTACTTGAAGTGTGTGTGTTCACTATTCACTGGTTGGGTTAAATGCAGAGGTCACATTTCAGGTATGGGTCATCATATCTGACAAATAGGTCACTTTCATATATGTGATATTACCTGAGAGAAGAATATCTTGCATTTCCTTGACCATGTGACTAAACCTAACATGATACATTTACATTACATTTACATTTATGCATTTGGCAGACGCTTTTATCCAAAGCGACTTACATTGTATTGTACTATACATTTGTACATTTTGTATAGTAAGCAAGTGGGGGTTAGGTGCCTTGCTCAAGGGCACCTCAGCCGTTACCCGCCAGCCCTGAGAATCGAACCAGCAACCTTCTGATCATGAGTCCAACTCTCTAACCACTGGGCCACGACTGCCCGATTGATACATTCAATCTGACCAATCAGGAGACCACCTTTAACCCCCACTGTACTGTACTGTACTGGACCCACAATAAACAAACATCTCTGCATATAGGGGTTTGATCACTATCACTATCTGCTGTGATCTTTAAAATGGTGCCTTTTGGGCAGAAAATGGGGGTTGTGACAGCAATAAATTCCTGTTGTTTTTTCAACCCTACAATGCCAACAGGTTTAAGTGCAAAAAAGTTTATTGGTCTGAAGATTAAAAAATGTTTTGAGCACGTTGACACCTATAAATACCATCAAAGAATCATGTTTTGTTTCCTAAAAGAATAATTTCTTTTCCTCTGTACAGAATCTTTTTTCTATGGCTGTAAAAAGGTTTATGTAACCACACACTCTGACAAAGAACATTCTGGAAATGTGTATTATAAGAGTGTGTTTGTATTTGTACGATGTTTCTGTGAAAGCATTTTTATTTATTTTTACAAACTGAGAATGCTGTTTTGTGGTGATGGACAGCTTGTTACGGATGTTGTCAACTGAGCTTAAATATAAAGATGAAGCGTGTCATTTCTGTGCCACGCAACAGAATTACTAGAATGACTTTTTCATCGCAGGCTTTCTGAATTTTTGGAAGTGATGGGAAACCAATGCCTTATTTACACTTCTTTCCGCATATTAAACTAGGACACAAGCAATTTAACCTGGAACATTCCTTACAAACGTCATTGAGATGTTTTTAACCATTCCAAAACATTTGCAGGGACAGTGTGCGCTGTTGTGTGTTGTGTGTTGTGTTGTTGTGCGTTGGTGTCTGGCAGTGTCCTGGAATTGATGGCTTTGACTGAAGTCCTCGCCTCCGCTCCCCGCTGACAGCGTTCTAAACTACTTGCTTGGGTAAATCGGGCGGCTCTGGCTCCATCTGTCTCTATCAGGGGAGCTGAACGGCCCTCTTCACACACACTTTTGTTTTCTCATTACAGTGTCTCTCTCCACAGCATTTAACCCTTCAGCGTCCGGCCGGTGATGATGGATATGCGTTTCATGTTCTTCATTCATCTCAGCTCATGGGCTCTGAGGTCAAGAGCTCCTCGATGGGAAATCAGGTGAGCTCTCAGAGACGTGCCGCTGAACTAGTTTGAGACACATTTCTTCAAGTAAGAGTCTCTGGGGTTCTGTGTCGAGTCTCTTGAGTGGAGAAACCTCATTAACCCCAAACACCTGAAACATCTTCCAGAATTATAACACCACACGAATGACTCGCGGTGACACACTGCTGATGTTTAGGGAAGAATTCTGCATCGCACTCTTATTATAGGTTTTGTTGGTCTGTAGAGATTCATTTTATATTCTGACACAAATCACAAATATAAATCTTTATGTTCAAACGTTTGCACTTTATACAGATTGTTTTGTGTTCCACTGAATTTTCAGATGAACAAATGCATACAGTATTAAAGTAAACATGAACTAAATACAGTAATTACAGTAATAGTAACAGAACATTTATGTTGACACAGATTATTACACGCAGCTATCACGTCTGTCACTGTGTGTAAAATGGTCTGTGTTTACAAACTGTTAAGATATCAAAACAATGACAGCAGTGACTGTATTGCGCGCGCACGCACACCCCTTCACAAACACTGGCCTCTTAAAGACACAGTACATAATTTCTTCTCTCATGTTTGTAAATATAAGAGTGTTTCATCAGTCATACACAACAGAAGATATTTTGAGAAATGTGTCAGTGGTGTTGTGTTCATACAATGGAAGTCAATGGCGTTCAGTGTTGTTTGTTTATTGACATTCTTCAAAATATCTTCTGTTGTGTTCTGCCAAATCTAATTTTTGGGGCCCTGTTCCTTTAAGCGTTTATCTTTGTGATAATAAAAATGTTACAATTGTACCAAAAATTCTGTCATGTCACACACAAAACTAATAATGATTTGAAAACTCATTGCATGTTCTCAGAAATGTGAAGTCAGAATTAAAGCAGCTTGCAGAAGAGAAACCTTATGACATTACAGCGACGTGGCAGAAAAGCAAACGCAGCCGGTTAACTCCAGTAAATTGGTTTGCAGGATGAATGCGTTTGAGCTCCGGTGCGGATAACAAGCACCTCTGATGTATGTGCAATATGAGCGGTGAATTAATATCCGACGCCAGGCTCTATATCTCACACTGATACATCAGACACTTTGTTTTTTAACAAACTCACTTTATAATGTCCCAGAGAACACAATGCACCAGTGTAATTCTGTTGAGCAATTTTCACTTCCAGACAGAATTTACAGAATCCATGAAGAGATAAACAGCTGGTGACCGATCGCTTTGAACTCTCGCCTCGCTCGGTGTTTTTAACGTTTCTCACTTTATTTCTATTTGATCAAAACTTCAGTAGCTGTAGTAAGAACACACTAAGAGACAAAAGACAGAAAAACTCCTCGTGTTCTACTAATGTAATGAGGAAGAAAATCGGTGACTTTATTTGTTCAAAGTTAACACATACGGTACGTATTACAGCCTCCATTTACATGTAAATGTAACTTCTTGGGTTAGTTTAACCCCATATGTGTTCTGTCCTATATTTACCCAGCAGCTGGGTAAAAAACAATCCAATTTGGGTTGTTTTTAACCCTATGTTTTTTAGAGTGCAGTAACTGTAAGATTCTAATAATGATATATATGTCGAGCTGTACACATATAGATGATGTTTCTGTCTGTATAAGCATGAGAAGTGTAATATGTTAATAGCATCAGATTAGTCCGTCGTGTCAAACTCTCGTCCCGGATGATCGGCGGTGCGTGGAGGATCTTCTGAACGGACCTCATACAGACTGACCCGTCCGTAGAAACACCTTCACAAGGACGGAGTGTGCGCTGTGGTGCTTCTGGGATCTGTTTCGAGTTCTCTGTCGGGGTGAAGCGTGAGAGATTGAGAGTTTCAGCTGCGGTCTCCTCCTCTCCATCTGCTCCACAGAGTCTCCGTCAGACTGCCGGCTGTAATGAAGGTTACACACCAACATCTCCAGATCTGGACCTCCATCTGCAGCTACTGAAGAGAAAACCCTTTAGATGGATGATCTGCTGTAAGTTAAAAAAGCCCCAAATATGTTAACAAGAAGTGTAATGTACGTAATGTTGAAATGAGATGTGAATGGACGCTGCAGCCGTGTGAAATCTGCTCTTATGAGAGAATCCCATTTGAATGCAGAACAAACAGCTCCAGTAATGAATTCTTCAGAAAGTTGTGATGAGTCCAGATGGTGCTGGACATCAAAACAATCCATCACTCATCCTGTAGAAATAACAGACGGGTTGTGTTTGAAGAGAAAATATTGACACAGAGAAATATAATCGAGCTCTTTCCTCATATAATGTTACAGTACATAATACAGTCATATTATGCTTTTTTCATGTTAGCGAAAAGACTTTTAATTGAACAGGTGAACTTTTTTTCTACCCATGTTAATGTATTTTGCATTCTATTCATGCTTTTGGTAATGATAGAGTCTTGCTGTTTGATTTATCATCACAGTTAACCTGCAGCTGTCACATCAACATTGTGATTTTGTTTCAATTGTTAAAAGATTTCGTTTTAAAGCTGTCAGTCCTGCGTTGTACTTTATTTATTTCTATTTTACTGTGAACCTCCAGGACATAACGTTGCTTTCATTGCCTGACTGGAGAGGGCATCACATGGACAGGAGGAGGATTTTTGTCTTCTGAACAGTGCTTTCATACAGATTTTCTTTACAATATGAGAAAATCTTTGTATCTGGGGAATTTTCAGCTTGTGTCCAGATGAATTGATGGTGATGGATGGGAAATGTAGAATATTTGTTCTGTCCTCTAAAATCTTTCCTTCATGTTTATTTATTGTTTCAACAAATGAACAAATTACAAGTATAAAATCTGACCAACATTTGAATGTTTTTTGTCTTTAACAATATTGCATAACGCTGATGTCCTTTTAAACCCTCATATTTCAAGATTTTTATAATTCATTATTATTAGTCCCCCTTTATATTTCTGACTGGCGTTTTACAAATATCAAACCAATAGAATGTATTAAAAAGTGCTTGTCAACTTTGACAACAAAGAAAGGTGTCCTGAAAAACAGTGAATTTGGACATCCGAGGTTTTGGAAGGACAGCAATGATATTCACTTTTCACCTGTTGCTCATGTGTGTTTGATTTGAAGGTAATATTTATTTATTTATTGCATTCTTAACGCCATTCCAGCATCTAAGGTTATATTCATGGCGAGAACTAGTCACTCTATACACACAAGTCGACACTATACACAAGTCTAGTTCCTCACATGAGTTGGGGGGGACAATTTGGATTCCTCAGTTAACCTATCCTGCATGTCTTTGGGCAGTGGGAGGAAACCGGAGTACCCGGAGTAAACCCACGCTGACACAGGGAGAACATGCAAACTCCACACAGAAAGGCCTCCTGTCCGGACCTTCTTGCTGTGAGGCAACAGTGCTGATTTGAAGGTAATAATTGTTCTAATGAACATGTGTGGCACATACAATATGAACTCTCTTGATAATGTGGTTACTCTCTCACATCACTTTGCAGTTGCTAGGCCATTTCTAGGTGGTTGCTAGGGTGTTTTAAATGGTTGCCAGATGGTTGCTTACCGGTCTATATCAGAAGAGTCCACTCCAATCCTCTTTGATAATCTGCTCTCATCATTCGGCTCTAATGTCAGGTTATTGGAGTTTTATCACCCGTAAGTCTCAATCATCATCAAAAAGTGCTGGAGTACCACCCCATAATACAGTATATAACACTTATAATTCACTGAATGTTAACACTTCAAGACAATGACAAGTTATTTGCTAAACTCTCTATAGAAAACTGATAACAAACCTATAGACGACCAGTAGTACTAAAACATCCCATGAAACGCTGTGTGTTTGAGATGTTGACACGTTTACAGTCGCTGAAGTGTTCATGTGTCTCTTCTGCTGGTTGCGTGAGATGTTTGATGAGTTTGTTTAGGTACAGAAGATTTCAAACACAGAAGTGCATTAGTGAAAGTGAATAACTCGTGTAAATGCTAGTGATCTCACTTCAGTTTGTTATGCAGATGGCATCTGCACATTTTCATTTTTTTCTTAAATCACTTTCTATGAACGTTATCAAGCTGTGCTTGGGTAATACATTTACCTGCTGTCCTATAGCTCAGTGGTTAGAGCGTGCGTTAGCCACGCCAAGGTCATGGGTTCCATCCCAGGGATTACACATACACAGAAACAAATGAAAATCATTAATCGAAAAAGAATTCTCTGTGTTCTGTTTAACCACAGATTCTCACACCAACAATCTGTAAAAATGACAAGAAATGTGAATTACATTTGCCAACAAAATACAGAAAATATGTTATTTACACTCAGAAGCAATAAAAACATCATTAACTAAACACTTTTGGTCTAGATTAACCAGGTTTACTTCGCGTCCGAGTCGTGCATGTGGTTTCTAATGTCACTGTGTACTGTGAGTGATTTTGGTTCAAATAAAAACATGTAGTAATTGTAGAGTAAATACGCAGCAGTCATTGTTGCTCTGTCTTTATATTCTGTATGTGTTCATGATGATGTTTATCAGATTAATAGTTAGCAGGTTTCACATAAACAAGAGCAGCAACTGTCATTTCTCTTTCCTTTGTTATAAAGGGAACAATCCCATCAGGCATTTCACTATCATTATACCATTTGTGCAATTTACTTTTGCATCAGTCCTGCAAAAACTTGTTGTTTTTGTGAAAATTGTAGTAATTGTGTTGAGATACATCACTAAATATAGACACAAGTGTGTGTTATTTGAAATGATGTCTGTCTAGACTCATGTTGGTTAAATGTTTGTAAAACATGAGGGATGATCACATGTCTCGAGTGTGATATTCTCTCCACCTCTGACAGTGAGAAAATCATTCATGCATTTTTCACATTTACAAAAAGTATTGCCTGAAATCTCCAATCTGAACAATCTGTTTGTCAGGTCAGTGGTTTCAAATCTTTCATATGAATGAAATGAAAGAAATATATCTATAATAAAAATAAACAAGATTACTGCGCTGTCGGTCAGTGGATGGCTCTGTTTTGTTTTGTAACCCTGAGCTTAATACAATATGTAAATGTGAATTCTCTTAATTTCTTAATGTTCATAAAGGGTATTCTCAAGACAAAAGCCTGGGTGTTTATTTTCTGGCAGCGCTCCACACTCTTCTTGTTTTGTGATTTTACAGCCCGTCTCCTGTTGTTGTTGTTGTTGTTGACAGGACTCTGGTGTAAAGTCTCAAACCTGTAAGTGGGATTTGATTTTTGAGCACACATTTGTGATGAGTGTGATTGGAGCGCCAGCTCTTTTGTGTTCCTCTGGCATGAATTCTCAGCGTGTCGTGGGTGATGTATGGGGCTATTGGCCGGACGTGGCAGTGAGGGCGGGTTGACCTTGCAGGGCAGCGCTGTGGGTCGAGTGTTCGCCGTTTGACGTACGCCCGAGCACATGAAGGCCCCATATACCAATTAAGCACACTACATCAGCCTGACAAAGCACAAGGTGACTAATTCCTCTTTCTTGTTTGTTCCGCACAGAAGAAAACGTAAAGCTCGGCACTGCTGGACTAAATGCTGGGGACAGCGTTAATGTGTGTTGAATAAGAACCTGTAAACACAAAGGAAGCGGCTCGCTGAGTAAGTCAAACACTCTCTTACAGTTGATCATTTCTGAAAGTTTTCTTAATGTCATGATAAACAGAGAGAATGTAAATATTTAGGAAGAATTCTTTGGTTTGTTTGGTGAAACACAGATGGTCCTGATGGAAATCTAATGGTTCATTGAAACATACATTAACATTTGAACAGCAATATTCCAGCTGATTGAACTGATTTCTGTACAGTGTTGGCAATGACACACATGTAATGGCCCTTGAAAGTGCCAATGATTCAAAGAATTTACTCCAATACTTCAATACAGCCCACCTGCTGAAAAGAGAGAGAGAGAGAGAGAGAGAGAGAGAGAGAGAGAGAGAGAGAGAGAGAGAGAGAGAGAGAGAGAGAGAGAGAGAGAGAGAGAGAGAGAGAGAGAGAGAGAGAGCACAGAACACAGTAGCAGTGCTAATGATGGACAATACATCTCTATTATTTAAACAGCTAAATACACTTCAGCATGATGTTCATTTTTAATCAGGGCATCATTTTGGCCATTTGAGTAATGTAGATTTATAATGTTTAATGCAAGAAGAACAATGACCAGAGACACAAACCGTGTGCGGCGTCAGACCTCGGGAGACGTTTATTTATACATAAACACAAATGAGACTCACATCTGAAAAGCATTACTGGTCCACTAACACTCTCAGGTTTGTTCTGTGTGCGTGTTTATCTCCAGTAATATTCTTCTTCTTTGCACTAAACACCTCTCGAGTAGAGACAAACTCAGACCGTCAAATCTTCTCCATACATGCAGGAGAAATGTGAGTTGAATTGTGTAGTGATGTTTTATTAGCATACATATAGGAGTACAGTATAGTTTGAGTTCCAGATGAAAATACCACGGATAATCAACCGTGCTAAAAAGATATTTGGATTCATTTTATTTTCCTTCATATTACATTTGTCATCAAATATATAACAAATATTCTCCTATTAAAATCATTCAACCAACACATCCCATAAAAAACGATGACAAGGTGCTTGTTATAATCATGTTCTTAAGAAAATATTTGATATTTTCAAACTTATGTTTTAAGAACATTTTTGTGCATCCAGCCTCAGGTTCTCTCCAGTCGTTCAGAATGAACACTTCAATAAATGAATGTACCGTACGAGAGTCAGAAGACGCTTCATTGACCCCGTCTGCATCCCTGTAGTCTGTTTGGATTTAATTTCAAAGATAAATCATCTTTATCCTTACACTTTATATATTGACTTACAGACACATTCAATCATAAACACACTATAGTGAATAATGTGCATATTAATATATGTATAGTAGTCACCTTGGCTCATTGGGGACTTCATGCACATTTACTGTGACTTCATTTTAAAACGAATCAAAATGACTTGAGAATTCTTAAGCGTTCAGAACATGTAAAACTATATTCCGTTATCTAAAGAAAAGCATTTGTCTAGTAATCATAGTGAAGTATTTTATGATGTAAATATTTTCCTCATCACATCAGAACACATGCGTCATGTTTTTGTCCTTGACATAGTTTCATCCTCGCCTCACCAGGAGAAAAATGTGCTTGAATGTGTCCTGTGTCACGAGAGGCCGTACACAGAAATCACAGAGTCATCATATCTGCGGTCGTGACCGTTCCTCAGACCTTCAGTAAATCACATGAGTGTTTCAGTACAGACATATCTGAAATGACTGACCTGTGGAAACTTCAAATGAGAGGAAAACTTTTACAGCTGGCTCCTCAGATGATGTCACTTCCTGATGATGTCATTAAGAGCAGTTCGGCTCAATGTCAATAAGCTGAAGCGATGAATGAATGCTTGTTAAATATCACTCGACCTCAAGCTGCCATCAGATGTGTTTTGTGTCAACATGCACATTTGAACTCGCATGCATCAGTCCGGCGCTGGAGGCTGACAAACAGATTATTTATCTGTGCCGATGCCTTTCAGGGTCGTAGATCTGTTTAACATCAGCGCACGCTAACCTTGCAGCCCACGTCGCCCATCTGTCGAAAAGCATCGCGAGCGAAGCCGCCTCAACGTCTCATTTGAATTATTCACACTTGTAAGCAACTTTGTGCTCCCCGGGAGGAAGTGAAAGTGTGGGCCGCAGAAAAATGGCTGAATGTCAGCTGAGGCCAGGTGTGGAAACGCATCACCTGAGGTGTCCCGCTGCCGCCACCGCTGAGAAAGAAGAAGAAGTTCACAAGAAAGGTCAAAAACTTTCTCAAGCAGTTAGCAGTTGAGCTGAATACAGCTGAACACAAACACATACAGTGCCTACAGACAAAAACACAACCACATCTCAAACCAACAATACACTAGATAATATTTACCATACAAAATACATTCACTGAATTATCCAGCAGTTGCTCAGGAAATACACATCTCAATATTTCATGTGGTTTTTATCCACAGAGAAAGAGTATGAAATGTTAAGATATATCCATTGAGGCGAAGGAATGTTTTAATATCATTATATACAACTCATATGATGCCACTGTAGACTTTTACTCGAATTACTTTTCCAAAAGCAAAGTGTAATTGATAAATCATGATAGAATTTTGATTCAGTCGTGACTGGTCGTCATATACGCGTTTCATCACAAGACACAAGAACCAATGAGATTCAGAGGTGTTGAAGTGCAGCCATATTTATACTAAAGTGATTTGTTCGTGTTCAGCTGAAAACATGGCTGAGCAAATGATGAGAGAACAGGATATGACATCACAGCACACAGGGGTTTTCTTGCAGCAGTGTCTCTGAATGTGTTTCAGGTAATGTGTGTTGGTTCAGTATCTATTAGAGGCGTGTGTATGGAATATAAATGGGATGGCAGGATACACGTGAGACCAAACATTCTTCAGATCTGAGCATATGATCCAGAACACAGAGCTGTATAGTGTTGTGTCTTAGAGAACCTGACGGACACATGAATACTATACTAGATTTTATTCTTGATAGATTTCAGATTATTAATATCAATTATCATATTTAATAGGCTCTCTATGATAATCATTTTCTTTATAACGTTAATCAAAGTCACTGAGTACAGCTGTGACACGTTATAGGAGAACTGGTCCTCCCGACTGAGACTGGTTTCTCCCGAGGTTTTTTTCTCCATATATTTATCATTTGGAGTTTGGGTTCCTCGCCACAGGGCCGTGTTGGCTTGCTCACCGGGAGACTGCTTTTATAGTTATTTTATTTTATTAAATAAATTTAAAGGTTTGGTCATTTTTACCTTTCTTATGTTTTTTCTGTTGCTTTCTCCTGTAAAGCTGCTTTGCAACAATACTCATTGTGAAAAGCGCTATATAAATAAAATAGAAAAATTGAATTGAATAATTCTCTCCACAACTGAGAACTGAGATGAAATCTGCTGAGCTGTAGAAGAGCAACATCTGATTTTCCTCAGGTCACATTAAGAGCTCAAGTTATTATCAGTGTTAAATATATGGAGTGTCACATTTAGCTCATCTCTTCTGTTCTCTCACAGGAACAGAATCTGTCATTTCTACAGCACACTGGAGTATCTGCGGCTCCGTATCCATCCATGACGTGAGTGTCAGCAAAACCACAGCCGCATGCGCATGCTCTGAAGCCGTCATCGATCCTCACCACGTCATGTCTGGATAGTGCATTCCTCATACGGAGATCCGGTAAGTCACGTGAGGGTTTGCCTGCGAGTCAGGACGCCCGGCCGCCCCATTTGTCATTCTAATTGTATTCTTTTGCTCAGCGCATCGATTTATTGCACCTGCTGGAAAAGCAATTGGATGCTGCTCCGAGGGCTCAACGTTTGGCCTTCCAGACGTCTTATGAATCTCACAGAGCTGTGTTTTAACTTTTGAAAAACTGCATTTCAGATCCCGCTGGTGGTGTGAGGTATAAAAACAGTAATTAAATATGCAACAGCTCGAGACTGGTACGTTACCGAGGCTTTTGCCTTGACAAATTGTCCTTTTTAGACTCATTAGGGAAGTCATGCGTGTGGCATTTCATCTTCATGAAGTGCAGAAGAATAATTACTTCCTTGATATGTTGCCTTCTGCTAATGAATTATTAAAAGATCACAAATATCGCCTTGTGCTTTGGTTTCATGTGTCGAAATCACAGTCAATATTTCTGGCTCAGAGGAAACATGGACTGCTTTTAAAAATATTCACATAAAATATATTTGAGATATTGCTTTGAAACTGCTGCCGGAGAATCTCGCAGGACTCAAATCTCATTCTGAATATAGATGAATGAATGTACCAGCCACTAGAGCAATGAATCCATATCCAAATGTAAAGGAAAAATAATAAATGTGAGTGTGTTTATGTTGATGTGGTGTATTGTCAGGGGATTTCTGATAGCCAGGGTTTTCTGTTGATGTTATGGGATAAGGTTAAGGACAATGCTTTGGGTTTGGCTCTGAGGAGCATTAATCCTCTCGCTCACATTTCAGATAACACAGAGTCCTTCCTCTAAACTCTTTAAAGTCAAACCTTTTTTGCACACGCAAGCGTGTAGAAGAAGAATCAGCATAATCCCATTAACATGAGTTGACCATTTTTCGCATGACAAATACTACAGTATTCTATAGGTTTTACTATAGTAAACAGCAGTGAAATTCCTTTAGTGTTTTTGACACTTTTTTTAGGAAATGCAGCATTTCATTTTACATTTACTATACACAATAAAATAATATACTACAGTTTACCATATTGATTACTATAGTATTTTTTTAGAACACACACTCTTTGCAGTATGTACAGTATGTGGACAGCAGTAACAACACTACAATACTTCATCCTCACTTGTGCAAAGCTCCTGGTGGTGGAGGGAAAGGGGTTTGGATTTTAACAAGTCATTGAGAGACTTTGGAAGAACAATTTATGTGTTTTCTGCATAGATGACAAAAGAAAGGTCACCCAGGCCACTCCAAAATAAAAATGATATTTCATCTCATTAGAAAACAAAACATTGTATTATCGTATTAAAATAATGTATTATAGGAGATACAATGTCCTCAAAATTGCTATTAAAAATAATGAAACCCAGAGCTTAAAATTCAGGAAAAAGGATTCTGTAGAAAAGGCAAATTTTCTTGATGCCTTTGCCTTGAGGGTGAAATGTTTCCGCTGATGTAAGCGTGTATATTTGTGTAGGTGTTACAGTAGCCTCTGTATTGTCTTTATGTTCATAAGAGCAAAAGTCACAGCTGCTGTGAATCATTTACACATTTCTCCATAGCAGCTTACATTTCAAATATACATGTGTGAATCAAACCCATCACAATGACAGAAACACTGCTAAGAAGCCAATCTTTCAGAGAAGAAAGACTCTTATTTAAAGAGTGAGTAGGTGCTGAGCCTCAAATATTAGTCAAACAAATCCATCCCATAATAGCTATAGGCTTAAATGAGGGGTGTGGTGCTTTTATTTTCAAGTGCTTATTAAAGCTCAGAGTCTGTGAAGTTGTGTCAGATGTCGAATGTGGAGAGGGAATGTGACCAGATTTATATTTCACTGGTGTTTATTAAGTGTCTGAATTCAATCACCTTGTGTCAGGGATGAGAGGCATGCTGGGAAGGCGGAGGTTAAGCTGCACTTGGACGGGACCAAGAACAAACCAATCTGTTCCCCTGGCATTAATATGGACCAGCTGACAATGAGACAAACACAACTCTAGTGAACCCTAGATGGTCAAGATAACCCTTACCAAAATAAACCAAATGCAAATACTGCCAATAAAGCAAAATAAAAACCACAAATGAACCCTAGTTTAATTCAATACGTGTAGCACGCTTTTTATTTAATGAAAGCACACTTTGAAGTATACACTCAGTATAGTAGTTGTAAGTATAGTGCAGGTATAGTTGTAAGTGCACTTAATATCATACTTATACTTTACTATTTATATATCATTTTCACTTTTAGAATACACTGTGTTTCATTTTCATACTAGAAATATACCTTTGAGTGTACTTGAAGTACAAGTATATAAGTACTGTACAGGCAAAATAGACTTCTCTTTCAGTATGAAGCATATTTGTAGTGTAAAAGTGTCATTTTAAGTATATTTCTGAGAATTAGATTAAGCATACTTGTTTTATTATTTTTTTGTGTAAAAAGTATACTAATAACACAGTTTATTTGTGTTTTTGATTTGTTTTTCTTCACAGTGCAACATTGTAAAAAAACATTGTGAATTGAATAAATAAAGTTTTTTTTTCTTAAATTTGTGATCATTTGTTTAAACATTTAAGCAAGCTTCAATTTCCTTAGGATTATATTAAGACTTTTGTCCTGGTCTGTTAACTCTTGTTAAATGTACTACTGCATTTAATATGTATCGTTTTTTTTTGTGGTGCTCCGAAAGACATCTTGACAAATGACTTAATCTTGGAAAGCGGTTGGTCTCTGTTGAGTGGATGTTCAGAGGATTACAGCACACAGGTATCAGAAGCACAATAATATCCTGTAAAACTGGCCGGCATCTCTGGGCTTTAGTGAGCATCTATTGTTGGATGTCGAGCGGCGCTATTTCCCCAGGCATTAAAGGTTAGGGCACAGATCCACCTTGCTCCATTGCTCCAGACATCTTAAACCTATTTGAAACAAATGAGCTTCCTTCTAAAGCAAGGCCAAGACCCAGGAATCAATCTAATTGAGAGAAGGGGGCTTACAAAAGAGCCCACGAGCACTTTCAAACATCACTCCAGAGCCAACATTAAGAGAAGCATTTCTTCCTCTTCTCTCCTCCGCTAATCCCACCTCAAATCCCTAAACTGTGTCAATGGACGGGATTCTGTTAGGAAGGTAACAAGCACCAGTGTCAGGCTTAGTTGGGATTGACGTCCAGAATCTCATATTATGCTCGGGACTTTGAAGAAGTTGCACAAAAAACACAAGAGTTTAAATGTTACACGGATGATCTTTTGTCCCCATTAGAAGATGAAGTTCTTTATCGAGTACGGCAAAATCGAAATCTCAATAATGTCTCAAACTGTGCGCTCATACTGCAAAATCAGCAGTTATCCGATATTTTATTGCTCATATGTTGCTCTGGAGATTTGATAAATTCTCGGTTGTGCCTGTAATGATGTCTGTGAGAAATAATTGAGATATTAAAGAGACTTTATCTGTGTGAATGTGTTTCTTATGGAATGGGAGAGTCTTGTGAACAGTGTTGTTTCCTCTGGGTTAGGGTTTCAATAGTGATGTCATCTTTACATCACAAGTTTACTATCAGAACAGAAATACTCACAGCTAAACTTTTACATTTAGAGCTATAATTGAAAGAGCACAGTTCAATTAAGAGCCAATGTTTTATTAAAGACTTCATGATTACCATAATCATTTATGAAACCATGCAGAAATATTTCCTGTTTCTTTCTTCTGTAGTAAGGAGTCAAAGTTACCGCCGAACACCCAACAAACTCTCTCAAAAACGACGAACACATGTCTGTGTCAATAGCAGAATGTCATTAAAATATTCTTAACATGTAATAAACAATATTTAGTTGTGTGGTAAAGTCAGGATGAATATATGAAAGGTTGTCATAATTTCACAGGTTAAAGATTCGTTCTTCAAAGACAAACAGCTGCTGTCATTTATTCTCACACATGATCATGTGCAAAATTTCTTTTACATTAGCATTTTGCCCATCACCTCCTATTTGATTCTATGTATTCATGCCACAATCGTGTATATTAAGACAAAACATTCACTGAAACAAGCTGCTTAACATTTAAGAGATCTCACAGGGTCATTTTTAACTCTGCAGTTTATCCTTGACATTTTTCAATCCTGATACCAAAATCAGTGACATGTTTCCTGCAAAACAGTTAAAACATCCAAAAAGCAAAATGTTTGAGGATTTAGCCTCTGTAAAGTATATAGAAGCTTCGATAAATTGATCAAATATAACATGCATTTAGTCAGTTTTAACTGTTGACTGTGTAAAAACTGCTTAAAACAAACAATTGAGACAATTGTTGTCTTTTTTGCAATATTGATTGCAGGCTTCACAAATCTGAGCTCAGTTTGAGACACTGTTGACATCTCTTCTGAAACTCTAATGACAAAGACATTTGTGAGATTTCTGACGTTTGTCTCAGGAGAAATATCTGAGATGCAGATGAGACTAAACAATTGAGAAATTAAAGCGATCCTAATATGTTTAGCATTCATGGAAAGTGTCTTCAATCAGTGAACTTCTACCACGTTATTATTTCACAGAGATCTTGACATTGTGAGTTCGAGCAGATGTGCGGTTGAAATATTTTGGACTATTTTTGGTAATGGATGTGCAGAATCTGACAGCATGACATAAAACGCAAGAAACCCAAATGATCATTATCAGATGATTTAGAGAGAGAACATCCGAAATCATGCCGGTTCAAGTGGTTCAAGTAAAACCTTCTCATGCAGAACATCAGAAGAGTCACAGACACGTTCTCTTACAACTACACAAGGACAACAAACTGAAAAGAGCAGTTTGAGATGAGAAAAAAACTGATGAAAGAAGATGAGTTAAACAAAAAACCTTCAGCTGTGTTTGTGTTCATCATCAACCGACTGATGCATAGTGCAAACTTACTAAATACTTCAAGAAAGTTTTCATAATAATGATAACAATAGCAATAAAATGAAAGATTTTTCCGTGCATGTCGGCAGAATCTTCATCCAAGGTCTCCATTAAATGTATGACCCTATATTCCAATTGTACCTTCAACAGACTATTACATGTCTTGCTATGTGGTTGTTGCTATTATCATCACGGTTGATAAACAGACGCTCCACCCACAATCATTACATCCCATTTCTGCATCTCATTGACTCGATCACGAATGATCATGTGACCGAATACAAGGTATACAGCACACGTATAGTCTAGTGTGTATGTGTTTTTACAGCTAAGCATACAGGAAATGTTGATTGTGTGTAATATAATATTGGCAGGATTGTTGTTTTTAATTAGTCGCTGGTGTTAAGGACCCAGGCGGGCACTACAGGACAATAATGAATTCACATCCTGTTAATCACAATCCAGGAGGAAGCCACAGTTTCTCCACTATCTGCCAGCTTAGCAAAATTTAATTAGCAAAGCCATAAATCTTACGCCACCTCATGCATGTTGGGGGGGGGGGGAGGGGGGTGAGAAAAAATGCTCTCGTCCGCTGCTTTTCCGCTTAAGAAAACATCTCTTAGCATTCGTGTTTCTGTCGGCGTGTCACGTAACCGCAGATTTTCCAGTTAAAACATCGGTGTTTAATTTGTGAAGCGGCGGTGTTGGTGGCGTGTTGATGGCTCGGAGCGCGGCGTGTGGATGACAGATTATCAAACGCAGTCAGTGAACATCTGAGAGCATCAAGAGAGAAACTGAACCGGCAGAAATACAGAAGACACATCTTTACCTCCACAACTTACGAACACACAGCCACGCACATACATGTCACATTTACACAACTCTTTACATCATAAATAACACGCTTACTCAAGTGTGCCTTTTAGTATACTTTTAAATAAAAGAAAATCAACTTTTAGTACTTCCCAAAAATACACTTGACATAACACTTCAGTAAACTTGATTTATACTGACAGAATATTTGCTCTATATTTGTATTGAATCGCAGTACATTTTTAAGTAACCTGTATTGCCAATAACTTGTATATTAAAAACTATTCATATCGATATTGTGGTAATTCTACACACATAAAACTATCGTGAACGGTTCAGCATCCCTTTATAATTTAGCCTGATACGAACAGTTTGACGTGACAATTGTAGTCTGGGGGGAAAACAGGCGATGAAGGATAACGAAACACTGTCATTGTGAACTATTTTGCTTTAGTTCTGAATGTACTTGGCTTGTAGTTGTGTTTACTCAATTACTGAGTAAACTACTATATAAGTAAATAACTAGTGTAAATACTTTTGTCACTTTTTCCACAGAAGTAAATGAAAACTATGTTTTTTAAAACTGATGTTGTGTGTTCGGCTGTATATTACACACTGTTATGTGTTATGATCGTACACATTGTGTCCATTAAATCTGTCACAAGCTCAGTCTCTGTTATTAATGTGATCAATACACTCAGTCAGGCATGTGATTTCTGACATTTCAGACCATTTTGACATCCATTAATATTCCATTTTTCCTCTTAGGGTCACATAATGGATCCTCTTAAAGTGCAGAAACTCAATAGGAACCATCACAATTATTGATGACTGGAAATGAATGGGTTTGATTATTCCATGGGTTTGATCTGCAGGTTAGATGTGAGATGAGACAAGTTTTTACTTTAAGTACAGTTTTCATATGCATTTTATGGGAGTTACTCTACTACATTTCACAATGACATTTTTAGACCATATTTAAGTACATTAAAAATATAGTACTTCCACACTTTTAGAGGTACAACTACTTGAGTGAAAAAAAGAACTAGATTTAAGAGTATAAACAAAAAGAATTTAAAGGTAAATAACATTTATTTATGAAATGTGGTGGAGTACAAAGTATGATATATGCTTATCATGTAGTGAATAACACTCTCATAAGGTACACACATATAAAAATCATATATTTGAAACAATGTTTTTATAATGTTTAGCAGTGATGTTGATAAAATGCTCATGTTTTTGGTATCTTTAAGAAAATGTAAAAACAACTTATAAAAGAGAACTTAAAAGCGTTAGCGTTGGTTGCTAGGCCATTGCTAAGGTGTTTCTAAGCATTTGCTTTACATTGCAATGTGGTTTCTATGTAACGTATGTATCCTGAAGACTGAGATTTCGAGGTTTGTGACAGATTATGGAAACATTATGATTCAGTAAGCGTGACACGCAGTCGAAAACATCCAGCCTAATCCAAACAGTATTGAACTGACTATCGAGCCATTTCTCTACAGAGCTCCAGAAACAGGATAGCGGACAGGAAGCCTCAATATAGTAATGTTAGTTCTTGTTTTCGCTGTCCTCATATGATCCTCTGTGAAAGCTGTAGTGTCACGAAGCATGAAGAGATTTATTGGGAAGTACATTTGTATTGTCACATGAACTCTTTGTGTTGGGTGCATGACAAATATGTGCTCAATAGAATTAAAAGCATCATGCAACCGTGCCAAACACTGAAGAGCTGTGACTTCATTCATATCGTGTCCATCTGTAGAGACTTCTGCTCTTGGCAGACGTGTGAATGTGTTGTGATGAACTGAGGCCAAGAACATTGTCTTTCCAATTAACTTTGTTATTGTGTTACAGTCTCCTCCTGATGAATATTCAACCCGTTTGCTTTTCCGCCAGGAGACATTTCAAGGAAAAACACTCGCTGTATAACTCTCAGGTCATCCTGTGTGTTGGTGCTCTGTTTACAGAATATCACAACAGACATGAGAGATGTCTGGCATCATCACCCTATAATGTATCCAAAGAAAAACTCCTCATAATGCTCATGAAAATAACCATAATAATGTACATTAATCCTGTAGTAACACAGTTTAATATCATTCAACATCAAGTGATACATGAGCATCCATAAAACATGTGCAGAATTAGTGAAGTCACGCTAAAGATGAAAAAAAACCATAGAATTATTTGATCTTTTATTCCGTCTAGTTTCCCGAAACTGCAGTGGTTAGATGGAAAATGTATTATGGAAATTGCGACTTTATTCTCATTACAGGTCCTGTGAATTCATCATTCATGCAAAAAGAAAAAAATCATTAATAGAAAACAGATTTTTTTTGGTCAATGCTTAATATTTCTGTGGTGTTTGAATCATTGCTGTTTGCAATATAGACATCAGCAGGATTTGAAGCAAAATGTATGTTATTCAAAAATGCACATTTTACTGAAAAGGTCAAAACATTTTAGGGTGATACAAGCAAAATCGTGATTTTTGGGCGAAATGTTCAAATGATACATGTGGCACAAGCGTGGGGACGTCATGCTGTGAAGGGCCTTTAACCAGCAGGAATCTCTTAGAAATAGAAAGATAAATGGCTGATGCAAAAACCAAGGAAATAGTGTAATAGTGTAAGAGATTTCCACTGTGTTTAGTGTTCAGGTAAAACACTGTAAATGTTGCTCTTCAAGGGTCTGTGACAAAACACAACCACAGAATGATGTCCTGATTCAAT
The DNA here is from genome assembly GCA_026939265.1 of Oreonectes daqikongensis. Classification (NCBI taxonomy): domain Eukaryota; kingdom Metazoa; phylum Chordata; class Actinopteri; order Cypriniformes; family Nemacheilidae; genus Oreonectes; species Oreonectes daqikongensis. The sequence goes on along the minus strand of JAOTQM010000645.1, from coordinate 126,716 downwards.
GGCATGTACATTAAAAGAATCTGTTGAATGTAAACCCAAGCCTCAGATTCAGTGTCTCAATCGCTAAATCACATTTCTACGACAGCATCAGAATGAATCAAGAGGTAATTGAGATGAAACAATTCATGATGTCCTGTGGTGTGACTCAGAAACAATCTGCTAATTGTCTAATAATTAGTTTGCATGCAGCGTTAATAAACTCCCATTAACATGCTGTTTGAAATTGGTTGTTTAAACTCATGAATGGGTCACATATGAACATATTCATTCATCTAAGTTCATTTCAACCAATGATGTACTGTAAAAAAAATCCACACAGGACAGTATTGATGTGAAGGAATTTACTGGGTTTACTTTCACAGCTGTTTCAACAGTATTTTGAAATGATAACTTAACAGAAAATGTGCTAGTACGTTATCCATTTATTTTCGACACTGTTGGCTGTTCCATATTTTACCCAAGCAAGGGTTTAAAAGGAATCCACATGAAGTCAATATGAGAAAAATAAGGAGCGGGGCTGTGTTTAATTTTGTGATTTCACTGAAATGAAGAAGAGACTCTGGATGAGAAACATTATTGCACAGAGACAGCAGCCACCAGCCCAAACTAAAAACTCCATGATAATCTAAAGAATATAATGTAAAGAAAAGTTCTTCTATGATGTCATAAGCATCTTTATTTTTACTACAAACTCATCCAACACACCTCCTCTATATGAAATACTTGAATAATCAAAAATCTGTTTCAGAGAAATGATGATGTCATGTACAGTAAATATGATTTTCTGTATCATTTTACATTCTTTTCCTGTTTGCCATGTGTGTCTTGTAAAACAGTGTACACAAAACCTTCAGTTTTTGGGCTTATGTTTGTTTGTTTCATAACACTGTCTGTAAATACTCACAATACTCCAGAACACAGCAGGACTCAGTGGCGCTATAGCGTTATAATGTGATGTTTGAAGATTTGGTTTTATATGTCATCCATCTTCTGTGCATCTAATAACATATTATGAAGAACAGTCCTCATGGCAATGCTAAACATATTTATATAAGCAGTGCATTCTTGATTTTATGACATTAATATATTATTATAATATTTTTATAAACAACAAAACAATCATAGTATTTGCAATTTTGACAATTATGCAAATATACTTCTATTGTTCAAAGCAAAGCAGCAAACCTCAAATCAATATGAGTTCTTATTTTTCTGAAGTGGATGACGTCTGTTTTATTTTAGATGTACTCATATGCAGCAACACTATACACCAGCAGTTTTTCTCAGTGCTGTAATGATTGACAGGCGTTTGGTGTGTGATTGGATTGCATGTCTCATCTTGGTCTATTGGATATCGATGATAAACATGCATCGCATCGATTGCAGCGGCTCATGAAGTCACAGCACACTAATGCGTCGCATTTGCGGCTGCGGTTTCTCCAGCAGTTATTTACGACATTTGGTTTCCTCCTGAATGAGCTTTCAGAGCCCAAGCAGTCACGTCTCGTGTGTGATTTACAGTCAAGTCATGTTGGACAACACTTCAATTTACTGTAACACTGCAGTTATTGTGAAAGTGTGAAGGTGTTCGGCGTGATTGAAAAACATGTTGAAAGAAATGATGATATCTAGAATATTAATAGGACCTGCACAAGAGGCCATACCAATTTTCTTGAAGAGGTTGAGAAGTTGAGAACATTTCTCATACATGACAATGAAACGTTTAAATAAAAAGGCTGACATGTGAAGAAACAGGCAAACAAAAACAACATACGTTTGGTAAATATCACATGTCAGTTTTGAGTGTGGGAGTGATGTGTAAAATGCATTACTGTGGGTTTTGTATTGCTGTGTCACATGATCTTGACATGATTCATATCTCTATTCATAGATATTTGGTGCTTTACATTTGAAAACCAATATGTACAATATCAACATGTATATGTGGCAGCTTCTGAAACCTAAACCCTTTTACTGTACATATAAAATTTATAACAGTATTAATATAACAACATCATTTATTTAACACAATTAAATACCATATTAAATAAATAACTATGCTAAAAATAATATACACTTGTGTACTTTTCTACTTGTTAAACTTTGATGATAATTCAATTGACCTATACAAACATTAACCCTAACTTTCATTAGTCTCTAGATTTCATTTATAAATACATTTGGCATGTTTACAGATACAGTAAATGAGACCCTATGCCACACATGTTGTGTCTGTACGTCATGATGTATTGGAGCGGCACGCACATCATCACATTAAATCCTCACGAGCCATGAAAGCTGATCTCACGTCAGTATTGTGACTGAAGGAAAGTTGAGTTGTGTTGATGATGAGTCACAGTCGTGTGTCGCTCCTGCTCAGACGTGCTGCTATTTCTGCACATAAAAAAAGAAAACGCTTCTCTCTAAATTTAGTGAGAAGGCAAGTGTTTACTTAGGAAATAATTCAAATACGTCTGACACCTCCAGCGCCGGCTTGGCTTCCTCTGTTGTGTTTGAGAAGACGCAGTCTGAACGTTTCTCCTGAAGTGGCTCTGATAAGCCTCCTGTCAGCAGCGTCCCGCAGACAGCTCCTGTCACCATCTGAAACAGTCACTTTTATAATTTCACGCACGTGACTGACAGCTCTGGCATTTTGTCTTCATAATTATGCCGAGGTTATGATCTCATGACTTCATGTGTCAGCGCTGTCAGATACTGAGCTGCTCTCATACTTCACTCTATTGACTGCTCAACACACGCTGCCATTGTTTGCACAGTCGACCGTCAGACTGTTTCATCCTTCTGCACTGAACGGCTCATGTTAGTTTTCATGTTATTATGACTGAAGTTTTGCCTCCAAAAACACGAGGATTCTTTCATCATTCATTTATCCTCATATCCAAACATGTATGTCTTTCTTTCTTCAGCAAAACACAAACAAAGATATTTTGAAGAATGTTGATAATCAGTACGATCAGATCCGCTGGTGAGAACATCTTCACCAGAAACACAATCACTCTCTCCGTCTGTGGTTTGTGTTGATGTGAGAATGTTGTGATGTCATGAGAGTCGCTCATGTGGGTCTGCTGTCACTTCTCCCCGAGTCGATCAATCTCCTCCAGCATTAATTATGGGCTGTTTGCAGACGTGGCAGGAGGTCAGAGCTCCACACACAAGTCAAACGCCAGCGACACAGCCCATACAACAGTCCTGACAGCCACATCCCATCACATTTAAACATAAAGACCATATACGACAGAGAAAATCTCGATTGTCTTAAGTTTACATTCAACTACTTTACCAGGTAAACTGCTAATGCTGTGTTGTTTCAAACCACGATTGGGTCAAATGTGGAGGGTTTTCCAGGTTTAAAATGATCAGATGTGTTCATATTTGAACCAACCATGGTTTGAAAACAATCCAAATAAACAGAGAGACAGACAGAAAGAAGTATTGTAATAGTTTTGGCTGTTATTGCCTGTTGACTTAAACAAAACAAATGTAAGAACATTTATATTACTTCTATATCAGACTTATTGTTGTGGTTTGTGTAACGTCGCAGTATTTATTCATCTGGATGTGTTTTGACTTGTCGCCAATGAAATCTGTTTGGTACATCCACTAATAAACATCTGTTTTCAAACAATACATATGTATTTGGCAAATAAATCTTTCACTCGATTAAAAACAGATTTTTGCCTATAAAATGTGTGTATAAAGCACTGATGATGTGTTTAATAACTTGAGTAAATATAGCTGATATTGTCCGTGGTAATGTACACGTTATACATGAGTTGCCGAATAACCTCTGATAAGCTTATTGCATTAGCATGTGACCTTTCTCTGCCATTTTCTTTTTAAATATGCATTAAAGCATTAAAAGATAAAGTTATTTTCAAGTCATCTTAATTACATAAAAATGAAGAAACAGAACGGCCAGAGGAAAACAAATGACCGGAAACTGATTGCCATTAATCATTTGACCCATTTAAAGGAATTCATTTGCTTTACGAACAACAGTTATCAGAGAAAAATGACATGAGAATTTGTATATGCACAATTCTAGAAGCACTGATGCTTAACCTTACTTTCAACATATAAAAGACATCAGCAGGCTGTCTGAATGATGGTGTGTGTGATTGTACGTCTCTGAAGACATCAAACATCTGTAAAGAACTTTACCGACGGGTCACATCAGCAACACTGAAGTCACCAGAATGACCTTAAGATTGTCATATTGATGTGTTTGCTCATACAGTCCACTTACAGTTATCAGTAATAAACAATCTGCTCCAGTGCACATCCACTGCTAATCCAGCGTTTAATCCAACAGCCCATCTGGACATTTAATAACTGCGGCTGTACAGTACTGTATAAGTAATGTCTTTAATAAATGAAACCACAAACTCTCTCTGAAAATGTTGTAATTGCTAAGATTATTTTTCGTGTTATGCGCAGGAATGATTGGACCCAAAAATAGGTCACCGGCTTGTTCTGACAGCAAGAAATAACAATACTGAATGCAAATGATCAAATGCAACTAACCATAAAATCATAAATATTTAGCAAAATAAACAAGCTTATCAGCTTTTTAAAGCTTTCTATTAATCTTTCATTTGGTAGAAACCAGTCGAATTATTCAGACACAGCTAACAGGCAGTGTTCTCTTAAAATATCAAAAACCCTTGTTGCAGTAATGTTATAAAGAGCATTTCAACACGATTATATGTCATTGCTAAATGTTTTGAAGCATTCTTATACATTATTTTTGCGTGCGAGTGAAACAAAAAAATGTTCAGAAAATATTATACAAATGTTCCTAGAACATATAGCTGGGGAAGCCAACATGGACAAATGAGATGCATTTAAAAAACAGGAAACACGTGACACAAAGTGAAACTATATACAAATTAGCTGTACCCCTGTGCACAAGTTATTGGTGTTTGGTGATGAGTTTTTGGCTCAAAGTCTGCATTTAAAATGACATCAAATGTGTTCAGCTGGGTTCAGGACTTGGTTTTATGCAGTCAAGTTCTTCCACACTGACTGAATCAATGATTTCTTTCTGAATCTTGTCTCATAAACAGGGACATTATCAAGATGGCTCTTCCCAAACTGTTGCTATTAAATTAGAAGCACACAGTTCCAGAGAATATCATGATATGCTGCAGCATTAAGATTTTTACTCATGGAAATGACTAAAGTCATCAAACCTGTTTAATACATAGGGTGACTCAATACTTTTGGCAATATAGTGTAAGAGTCATGTTACTCTCGATACAGGTTACGTGTGTTCTTTAAAGGCCATATCGATCCTCGGTTACTCAAGCTCATGTTTTATATTCAAACCCACCAGCTTTGACATTACAGCAAATTCTCAATGGTTTTGATGGTTTATTTGTAGCTTTTGTGAGTTTGGTCTCCAGAACTCTTCATATCAGCATTAAGAGTGAGCGCACCTGTCCAACACGACCCGTCTTCATTTATTCATGCCGAACGCTCCTCAGGCGTGACCGTTCCACCCCGGCGCAGGTCTTTTTTTCTAAAAACCGCACCAGCAGTTAGTTACGGCAAAGTAAAAAAATCCATAATTTAAAGTGCCAATAAAAGCTTTTGAGAGCGTCTGTACATTTAAAGTGAATTGCAGTGTCTGCAGAGGGAAAGCGGGCCGCGGAGAAGGCGTTGGTGATTAAGTAAGACCTCGACGGTAAATAGAGATTAATGGAGGAATATTTCTATGGCAGTTTAAGAAGTGGCAGCAGATAAAGGCATTCAGAAGATGTCGGATTGGGCCGCTGAACGCTGTAAACCGGACCGTAAGCCTTTTCAGAGCACTGTGTCGGATTATGCTCTGCTAGTCATTAAAATGTAATGCCAACCTCAATGCTGTGTAAGTTCCCAGAAGTTAAGAACTTCATGATTACATTTCAAATTGATCTGAATGTTCGCGGCAGTCGTGCGGCGGGTGTCTGTCGTCCCTGGTGGCGTTTCTGGCAGAAGATGAGAGGAACGCGAAGACTCGGAGGACACGCGTTGAAGCATTTGGCCTAGTTTGACGGTTTGTTGTGTGTGTCGTGTTGTCATGCACTGTGACATCATAATGAACGAGGAGGAAACACGTGACTCGTTCTACAGACATTAGTGTCGTCTAATGCCCAAATGTGTGTAGAAATATGATGTGTGACAACTTTATCCACATGACTATAGTATTCCTACAGTTTACTATAGTAAATACCAAAGTATATTGTATTCTTTCATGTGGGATGTCCTGGTCACAGGACACCCAAGCAAATCAAATCATTAAGATTATTATTATTATTATGTGATATTTTGTGACATTATGTACACACCATGATGAATTGACAATTTAAATATAAATAATATGTTATTAAAATAGTATGTGTATTAAAGATGTATGTAAATAGTAAAGGTGACTGTCATGAAAACAATCAATCTTTTTTTCCTTATGCAGTAAGAGTTCCTATTTATGTGTTGATTGTGGAGTAAAATATATTAATGCTATATGTATATATGTTTTGTGTTCTGGGTTATTCTGTCATTCCTCATGTTGAATTTAATACCAATAACCAAGAGCAAAGATGGACTGCTTGCTATTTTTAATATTAACTTTTGTTTTGTTTTGAACTTCTTCCTGTAAAGCTGCTTTGAAACAATGCAACATTGTCAAAAACGCTATATAAATAAAAGTGAATTGAATTTAAGAGGCTGTTTATACACCCCCGCTGTGATAATACTCATTTTCAAAGCTTCTTTTATTTCCAAATTATAATTTATAATTTCTTCTATGTGCACGCATGTTTCAGTACAGTAATACTGTATGTTAGATCAGTCAATCTCTAGAAAGAAAGAAACAAACCACAGAGGGTTAACCAATAACACGGCGGATAGATTTTGGAAGGCAAACATTCATCACTTTTATTAATAGACCCTAGAAGCCTCTGCTAATAAAGTCAAACTGATCAATTGATCTGATCAATGTAGTGATTTTCCCAAAACATACTTCATCACTGTTTCATTAACAACTCCCTACTGAATCTAATTCCATTCTGATCTATTTATACAAGTTCATTCAGTGTAGATCCAGTTAAGCAGACGGGATGGACTGGATTCATTCTGCTTTTGTGTTGCAGAATCAAAGAGTCTCTCTTGACATTGTGGCTTGACAAGAATTCTGCAGTTTTTACTCCTTCTTCTCAAAGATTAAAGGCTTCTGATGGCACACAGAGGTGCTCTGCCTTTTCACGTCTGTTTCTCTGTGTTGGATCAGACTCGCGTCTTCAACCTTCCCTTTACTAAAGTAAAATGTTTCAAATAAATCCTTGAGTTTATATTCCAGAGAATTAACTTGATGGTGCTGTGATATTGTAAGAAATAATAGAGAAAAATAAAAGGAAGCATATGGAATATATTGACCAGTGATCTTTAGATTATTTTGCATTCACACTGTATAATGCTGTAATTTGTCATTATAAAAACAACTATGCTTTAAAATCCATAAATACATCAATCTGTATTTGAATACTGTCTGTCATGAATGATCTTTACTGTGATAAACTCTCTTAAAAATGTGTGAGAAATGTGTATGAAGAATGAAGCATTTTATCCTGTATAGACCGTATTTATCGTATCAAACCGTGTTACTGTAGTTTTACTCTAAATTCAGGATTTGAAGTGGAAAGAAAAAGGGTTGAATGCGCTGTTTGAGTGATTAAAGGCTTTTCATTAGCTGAAGAGTTTCATGTACTGTAAGCTGCCACTATTGTTTCAGGAACTTTATGAGATTCTCTATCACACCTCTTTAAATACTCGAGCATTTAAGAAATTTAGATTATTAAATGTTGCAGTGGGATCATAAGAGCAGCTTCATGTTAAACACGCTGAAATCAAGACGTCTCGAGACGGCCAGTTTGACGTCTGCACGCTTTGGCCAGAAATCTGGAAAGAGAATTTCAAAGTGAATTTAGTCAGAACTCAATCATGTGATGGCCCAAACATAAGAAACATCTAGTTCTGCTTTCAAAGTGCTTCTGGTAGCAGTTCAGTAAACGCAATTCAGTTTCCTGGCAGGCGGATCAAAATCAGATTATCAGAGTTTGCAAAAAGCTTTTTTCAGATGCTGTGCATGTGGTCTGAGTTTTGCATCGCTTCAATATTCTATCCAAGACTACCCAAACCACGTCCTCCTTCACTTCTGATCACGAGATGTATTTATTCAGCAGCAGGTTACCTTGAGTAAATGAATTAAACATATGAAAGTGGAGGTCAGAAACGCACAAGGTCAACAGCAGTTCTGTTTAACATTTAGCATAGATGACTTTCATGATAACAGCTTGTTCGCAAGATGTTCTGCAAAACTGTACAAGACATTACACTTGCTCTTGGTGTGCTGGTGAAGTTTTACTTTTGCATTGGGCAACATCAACCCTTACGAAGTGAAAGAGTGTTGTTCATGTCCAGTTGACGTCATCTTAATGTGTATCTCTATTTGTTTTCTTACTCTCTGGGATGTGACTGGACTATTGGCACAAACACAGAAGCCAACAGCTTTTGCAAGTCTAAGTGGATTCATTTCACAGTCAGTTGGCACTGCTGACATCCATCCAGTTATAGAAGATCTACTCCTGAAACTTCACACGAGAATCTCATCACAACTACTTTTGAAGAACTTGACTTATATTTGTCTTATCAAACGTAATGGTGGGTGTTGCTTTATACTACAGGGCTTGTGCTGTTTGTTTTGTCATTTTTCTTTTATATTAAAAATAAAGTTCAAAGAATTAGCCTGAAGCAAACATTTGGTTAGAGAATAAAGCCAATCCATATTCTGCGTTTAGAGACATGATTTTCACAATATTAGCTTGTCTTCTGCAATGCTGTTTACAATTCATCTTATGAAATGAATAGTCGTGACTCTTAATACTAAATGGATCAAAAGTGTGCATGTCGTTTGGCCACCATGTAACCACATTACTTTTGATTATTAATATAAGACATTGTCTTATATTGTTTCCTATAAATGTATGAGACACCAGCAGCTCCCGGGACAACGGTCCTGACTGCGACATATTCAAATCCTGGAGCTCGCGTGTGACCCCCGGGCATCTCATCAGGACCGCTGACTCTGCAGTGGATGATAACAGATGGGGAGCGTTCAGCAGACATCACGTCTGCACAGAAGGACGCCTCGAACGGCACGCTCGCCTAATGTGAGGTTCTGAATCAGCACCAGCAGTTTAAGAGAAATCATCAACTAATTCTGAAGTGTCTCCATCTGACATTAAAAACCTCATGTTAAGAGCATTACCTCAATCTCCACAGACAGAACCTGGATTTATAGCACTTGATATAAATAAGGATGAAAATTCACCATCTTTTTAATATCTCGACTGCTTTAGGGGAGATGTTTGCTCCTGTTTCTGAACAAGAACTGACCATCTGAAGGCCAATCTTTATCTGTTTGATTACATCTGGACAAAATGGACAGAACATGACAACACATGTTTAGTGTCAAACATATGTGACTATATTCTATTTGAGGTGGAGCAGTTGTCATTCGACAGAAGAGATGTTGAGGTGTCAATCATTCAGGTGTGATGCATCATATCTGCTGAATTAAGATTCAAATGTGCGCTTGACGTAACTCGGCCCTGCTGGAGATTTAATTAAGATTACGAGGCCAAGCGGGAGGTTATAAAGAACAAACAAACTCCCTATCACACACACACATCACACTCCTCCTGTAGAGCCAGAAATTAATCCTGTTATTGACAATCACTGCAAGCAAATGTCACAAAGAAATTGAAGTCAGAACATGCAAATCAAACCAATACACATGTGAATCTACCCTGCAGTTACATTAAGACAGAGAGATTTTATTTTACACATTAAATCAATACAGGAATGAATACATTTCACAAATATAATAAACATTTTCATCTAAACGAGTCTAACGATCTAAAAAGTGCTGTATACTGTAGTAAAGTTCATGTATATTTGTAAGTAGGCCACTTTTACGATGCCTAATTTTAAGTATACTAAACTTGTAGTTCATTTTTAGTTAACTTTGAAGTATGCTCTTAGTAAACTACTAGTTTTTATACTGCACGTACACTTATCATACTTATAGTTTATTATTATTTTAGGCTATTCAATCAAAAGAGTAAACGGTAAGTCAATTATCCTGTTACTGAATATTTCTCCATCAACAGTAGTAATGTACAGGTATATAGCACTTAGACTTTTCTGTCAGTCAGCTATACATCAGTGTCATATTTCTGGAAAGTACAGAAAAGGAGGTTTTGTACACCGTAAGTAATATTTACTGGAACATTATGATGCTCATCTCATACAAACCATCAGTTCCAGCTGAGAGCACACAGATAAACACACACAGCATCTTTAACCTTTGATTCATGTCCAGTCCTGAGTGTACATACAGCAAACATACATACAACTGCATTGAAATGTTTTTGGCTCAGTTAGTTATCGATATGCAGTGAAGAGAAATAAATCATATCTATTATGAAGTGTGAGACTGTATTCCCAGCCTTGTAAGGTTAAAGTGTGTGTACGCTGGATTATTCCACCGCTTTCACTACGCAGGCTGATTGCTGGATGCTAAGCAATTGTCATTCTGTGCAGACTGTGCTGTCACACAATGTCTCCATGGCAACGGATTACATGCACAGTGTGCACGCGGCCGTTTGGGAGCGAACGGAGAAATAAATAGAAGAATTCCTCAGACGGCCTTCCAAACAAACTCCCGCACAAACACGGCGAGGGCGACAGCTTTTTCTGATGTCTCGGCATTTTGTGTTTCCGGTTAGCAGCATCGTCTGGGCATGTTGAGTGTAGATGAGACACGTACAGAGAGATCTATATATAATCTCTGCCTGAAGAAAAACCTGCTTCTCCAAAATATCAACTTTCAGCTGAGCAGCTCAGAGATCCGCCAAAAAAAGAATGTGCAATTAACACAAGTTTATTTGTTCATCTTAATAAAAGTTTTGTGGCTTTTATGAATATGAGTCTCTCACTTTCCCCAATACAATCTGAGCTAATCTAATCACTATTGGCTGTTTTGAAAGGGAGGAGGAGTCAATCAATATCCCTCATTTACTAAATGAACATACAACATTTCCATGACAAACTTATTTATCAACATGAATGTGAGAGCTATCAACAAATCTCACTTACACAAGTTATTGAGTTATTGTGTTAGTGTACGTTCAAGAAATAGAAAAACAAATGACAATTAGCGTAACATGAATTGGTGCAATTTCACATTTTTGCCAGATGAAAAAAATACTGCATTGTACTTTAATATTTACTATAGTAAACGGTCGCCTAAAGTATTAACTAAAATGAATTAATAAACCGTACAATACCATCCATGAATTTATACTATTATTTTAGTAGCCTATATACAAAAGTATACTATGTATTTCGTGTGTGGACATTACATTAAAAAGTATTTTCTTACATACTTGTATAAAAATGTTTTTGTGGTAAGATCAATTTCTCTCTCACTCCAAATTGTATTTTTCAGACGTCCAATAATAACACAAGATAGTTTGGTTGAACTTGGATGGTCCCTGTCAGAAAAGTAGGCTATAGCTAGTGACAGACAACATGACAATTCAGAATATACTGTACAGCGTATACTGTATGTATTCTTAGATTATTAAATACTTCATTGTTTAATTTATTCAGTGCATGATCCCATTCCTCAATGCACACACACACAAGCTTCTTTGCTCAGAGCTTCTCACCAAAACAGGAGATTTTTTGACAACGCTGGCACTTCAAAGTGTTTGCGGTAATTGATGCTAGAGTTTCCGTTTGATCCAGAATAACAGAATAAAAACAGAATAACACAGAATCCTTCGCACGGGGAAATCAATAGAAATTAAATACAAGCCTCCGTTTACCGAGCTGACGATACCCCGTAATTACGCATAACTCCTCCCACTCGCGCAGGAGCGCCGCACACGCGGCAAATGAAGAGGAATAATCGCACACGAGCTCCGTCTGCCGGGTCACATTCTCCTCCTCGCACCTTTCAGATTTTTGACTTCTGTTGACAGGAATAACAAGAAAATGGCTCTGAAAGAGGGAGTACAGTGCATTTGCTTCTATTAGTGGTTTTGTCAAGTCAAGCATCACTGTAATGATTCCTCTTGAATCGGGTCGGTGATGTGAACAGACCTTCAACCCCAAGTATTTCACTTCAACACAACTCATCCTGAAGCGTCAGCGCTCCAGACGTGAATGAAACATCGGCTCCGGAGACATGTTCTGGTTTTATTCCTCATGAACGGACAATTTTCACCTCCATTAAATGCTTTGGGTGATATCTACAAAATAATTAAGTAAATAAATCAAATAACTGTCTGTGTATAATGTTCGTTGGTGATCACATAACGAAACAAAGTCATTTTTGGATGTATTGTTCTTCTAAAAGAAGCACGTCTTTTTGCAGAACAAACTGAATTGTGGGATGTGTGATATATGAAACAGGATTTCTCTCAAAGCCTCATGGGAGTTTGGCATCAGGAGACCGTGGCCTTTCCAGCAGGACTTCTCTCTCATATCAAAGCATTATCGTCCGAACCAGCAGCCGCGGCGGCCAATACATTCCTGTGATAAAGAAGCAGCCGACTGAAGAGAATCTCTCTGCGGTTTGTGCATCGGCAGCAAAGCCAAGAGACTCCCAAAGCCCAGATAACAGCCAGTGTGAAAAGAAGAAACTAACACTGAAAACACCAGACACACTTTACTGAAGGTGACCAACCCTCGGAGAGTCCAAATAAACTCACATGAGAAAATAAATAAACCTACACATAAATGTTTCTTCTCTTCTGTGCTGCATGCACGCTGGAGATGTTATTCCTCAGATTCCTCAGCTTTTTCATAATTTCTCAGTTGTGTTTAATTTAATGCTCAACTTAGTCTCACATGTTTCTAAAATTGTTTAGATGAAATAAAAAGAGAATGTAATGTGAAAGTGTTGTTGTGTAAACACATGAAGAGTCTGGAGGTTGTAGAGGTCAAATAATCTGGATTTGAGGAAATGTGATGAGAAATGTTTGAGTTCATATTGAGTTCTTCAATGATATTGACTTTTGACTGCAGACGAGAGACAAATCTGAGCTCAGTTTGAGACATTGTTGACATCTCTTCTCAAACTCTAATGATATTTGTGAGATTTCTGGCTCTGTTCTTAAGAGAAATATCTGAGAAACAGATGAGACTTAAGAAAACGTTTCAATTTACTCTCCATTGAATCTCATTGATGTCTAGGAGAAATAATTGAGATATTAAAGAGTTTTTATGGGAAAAGTTATAGCTGCTGTTTTTCTGTGAAAACATGAATCAGTCCTTCATATTCGACCAGAACAGTCTGATAATGAATTGCTATTTTCAGACTTGCTCCAGTGTCAATCCCACAATCCCCTGCACATGTTCATCTTTTATGAAAAATGAATTGGACATTCATGCTTATGTTTCTCTCTGTGCACATATAGACACATATGGTTGAAGATGGAAAATGAAAGCAACACTAAAGAAATAAAAAATGATCAGTCCTCACTAACACACACGTCTGACGTCACACACGTGAGCTCAACTCAATCTTACTGGATGGCCACATGTTTCCTTGGGAAATACTTATTGATTTTATGCATACTTCAAGAAAGAAGAAGAATTCATTTGAATTCTATACTTTACTATAGTAATAGTAATAACCCTTTGTTTTAGGGTTAAGAAGCTTAACATATAAAGTGCTGGAAATGATAAACAATTGTAAATTTAATCGTAGTATAACTTCTAAATATACACGTGTTAAGTGTAACATGACACAATCTGTGATTCAGGGTAAGCAAATGTCTTTTTAAACTCAACTAAAATAGAATCCTGTGATGTTATATATTATTGATGTTGTGAAAACACAGATTGAAGATTCCATTACACAGAGTTAATATTTACCTTCATGATGATCCATGTCTCTTCATCACAAACTGTGTGTCTTTCATAAGTGAGGCAGTTTTAAGATAAAGTGCGGCCCGTGGCTTCCTGTTCTCTGTAAAGAAAGTGATTTTTAGTGAAAATGTTGAAATCTTTTGAGACAGAATTAGGATGTTTCTGAAGTCATGATGATGCTCATGATGAAGATCTTCAACTGAATCATACTGATGGCATATATTTATATAAGTGTCAAAACACAATAGAGGTTCAAAATCACATGCCCGCCCTTCAGATTAAATATATCTCTGCTGTCCTTCTGAAACCTTATATCTCCGACTGTGAAAACATAATGTCCGTTTGGAAAAAGTCACGATCACGCTCTATTTCCTGACTGAGTACATTAATGTTGTTGTTGTAAATATCTGTGAGTCCATCTGAAAGAAGATCCTCCCAGCACATCTAACCATCAGTGTCAGATGAATGACAAAACGGTGGAGGTTTGGAGAAAAAGGAGCAGAAAGATTAGGATCTAATCCCGCTACAGAGAGGGGCAGAACAGCCCAATCCCAGCGTACACGTGTAATTGAATCAGATGGAGAGAGTCGGAGGAAGAGGCTTGTTAATGAAGAGTAATAGCAGAGATCAGCGTGCCGAGCAGATTCTCCACAGAGAGATTACAGCGTCCAACTGAGAACGCGTGCTCACCAATTACACTCGACCCGAAAGGAAATCTGGCAGAAGAAAATAATGTGACACGCTCGGTGTGGCGGATGCAGAAAGGTACAGTAAAGTACGACGGCGGCGCTCGGAGGGATAGTTGCGCTGTGAAATATCATCTTGATTCAATTGAGCCGCATGCATAAATTATTGGAGAAAGAGAGAAAACAACACGGGCCAGAGGCCAATGACAAATTGTCATGTGTGACAATGAGGGCCGCTGTTGCCAGGCGGAGGAATTTATTTAATGACCTCCGCGTGTTGAAGGTAATGCGATGGGAGAACACAAACAATAAGGCTGAGGTGAAAAATGGAAATAATTATCACAAAGAAAAATTCGGGCCTGCGGTTGTAGCTTTGTGTTTTTGCACATCTGGCTTCAGAGATCTAATCACGCGAGCCCAACGTTTGATGGGACGGTAACGTGACTTTATCTAGAGAATGAGAGCGCCGGTGACGATTACTCAAACAACAAACAGATGGTCAATTAACTTCCATTCGTTAACTTAATTGTGTGAAAAAAACACGCCTGTGATTTCACCATTCACTCCGTGTGTGTGTGTGTGTGTGTGTGTGTGTGTGTGTCAGTGAATAATTTCACAATTTACTTCATTGGTCTGGCAAATTTTCATTCATAACGTTTTAAGACCTTTTGGTTTCAATCACTTGATGAACTTTAAGCTCACGTGTGTCATTTCTGCAGCAATAACAAAACCGAACAGACACTCCCATGTTGTTTCTGATTTATCTACACACTTGTGCCGTCGAACTGTTGTATAAATGCAATATCACACTCGTAGTCGTGTGATGTTTCTCTATATCCGCGGCTGTGATTGTCTCCTGTACTCGTGCCTCTGACCGAATCACAGCCGTGCTGATATAGAGCAACATCACACTCCTACTCCAGCCATATTGCATTAGTATCTCTAAACGGACAAACTGCTTTACAGAGCGTGATCTCTAAATACGTTATCTTTTTTGGAAAAGAAGTGTAAATGTGACAACTGATTCCACCTGTTAACTGAACAGCACCTCTGATCCCAGCACTTTACTTTACTTTCACATTTCCTGTTGTGAACTTCTATTAATAATAGCTGTTGAGATATGTGTCAGCATTCTCATTCATTTCAGTGAAAGCCTTAACAGCATACAGTATGCGCACTTCCTCAGGAGCATGCAACCTGTACGCTTTCATAAGAGTATGCGCACTTCCTCAGTAGCATGCAACCTGTACGCTTTCATAAGAGTATGCGCACTTCCTCAGTAGCATGCAACCTGTATGCTTTCATAAGAGTATGCGCACTTCCTCAGGAGCATGCAACCTGTACGCTTTCATAAGAGTATGCGCACTTCCTCAGGAGCATGCAACCTGTACGCTTTCATAAGAGTATGCGCACTTCCTCAGGAGCATGCAACCTGTATGCTTTCATAAGAGTATGCACACTTCCTCAGGAGCATGCAACCTGTACGCTTTCATAAGAGTATGCGCACTTCCTCAGTAGCATGCAACCTGTATGCTTTCATAAGAGTATGCGCACTTCCTCAGGAGCATGCAACCTGTACGCTTTCATAAGAGTATGCACACTTCCTCAGTAGCATGCAACCTGTATGCTTTCATAAGAGTATGCGCACTTCCTCAGTAGCATGCAACCTGTATGCTTTCATAAGAGTATGCGCACTTCCTCAGGAGCATGCAACCTGTACGCTTTCATAAGAGTATGCGCACTTCCTCAGGAGCATGCAACCTGTACGCTTTCATAAGAGTATGCGCACTTCCTCAGGAGCATGCAACCTGTACGCTTTCATAAGAGTATGCGCACTTCCTCAGGAGCATGCAACCTGTACGCTTTCATAAGAGTATGCGCACTTCCTCAGTAGCATGCAACCTGTATGCTTTCATAAGAGTATGCGCACTTCCTCAGGAGCATGCAACCTGTATGCTTTCATAAGAGTATGCGCACTTCCTCAGGAGCATGCAACCTGTATGCTTTCATAAGAGTATGCACACTTCCTCAGGAGCATGCAACCTGTATGCTTTCATAAGAGTATGCGCACTTCCTCAGGAGCATGCAACCTGTACGCTTTCATAAGAGTATGCGTACTTCCTCAGTAGCATGCAACCTGTACGCTTTCATAAGAGTATGCACACTTCCTCAGGAGAACTAACACGCAACATTAGTGACCTATTTGTCAGATATGGTGACCCATACCCGAAATGTGACCTCTGCATTTAACCCATCCAGAGTAGTGAACACACACACACTTCAAGTGGTGAACACACATACACTTCAAGTGGTGAACACACATACACCGGGAGCAGTGGGCAGCCATCATTGCAGCGCCCGGGGAGCAAGTGGGGGTTAGGTGTCTTGCTCAAGGGCACTTCAGCCGTTACCCGTCGGTCTTGAGAATCGAACCAGCGACCTTCTGGTCATGAGTCCAACTCTCTAACCTCTTACAGAACACAACATGCACACTTCTTCATGAGAACACAACATGCTTACCACAGACAAATGCATTGCATTTTGTGTTGACATCATTAATGAAAGTAAGACAAACACAAATTCTAACAAAGATGCTCAAAGGCTTTCTTCATAAAAACTTAAGAATGTTTGCATCAGAAGAATCTGTGGAGACAGGGGAAATGGTGGATAGGATGGAAAATGAGCCATCTGGCATGTAAAACATAAATACAACAGCAGACGTTCAGGCACGGCCTCAGATGCATTTAAATATATGTGGTGTTAACACCTGATGAACTGAACCCTCTTTCATCACTTCTCATGCCTGTTACTGATATCAAGACGTGTCAGGCTGATATCTGTATATTGAGCAAATTATAAACCAACCTGATTATAAGAGGAAAAACTGGGAACATAATCTAACACTGCAGAAAAAGCCTTATGGAATTTACAATTTACAACATACATGCATATTATACATCATCATGCACAAATATTATAAATACAGTAACTGGACATTTCTCAAATCTGATGAATATCTCACAAACTGTCAGCCAGAAATTCAGGAGCTATGAATAATCATGTAAAGCTGTGGAAGTCATAATGTTGTATGATGCCAGCAGAGTTTGTGTCTCAGTTCTTCTATATTTAGCTTCAGGCCAATTAAATCTCTTTGAGAAATGGGACATTGGGCGGTCGACTCCATTTCATTTCACAGTCTTCTTGTATAAACGCCACGCTAGATCACAAACATCAACTGCTAACTTTATCCCTCAGTCGTGTTCTGTAGAGACGCTTCAATCAAACCTAAAGAAGCCCGCCAGCCCCCGAAAAACCTCCAGATCAGCAAGAGAAACTAGAACATTCATGAAATGAGGACAAAACTATACCTGCAGCATCTATACTTACTAAATCAGATGTCAGATGTATGTCTGGAAATCATTGTATCCCATTAACATTACACAACGTTGTCAAAAGTTTACAGTCACTCAAAAGTATGGAATGAGAAAAAAGTCACTATGAAAATTATAAAACTGTTTTCACGAAAACAAAAAGTAACCGCTCAATGGCAATGCAACATGCAATATGTCTCAGAGAATCATTTATAAAACTGAAAATTGAAATTGGTTTAACAACACTGGATTTCTATTTTTTTTCTCACCGGGCAAATTCATCAATCATTTCTTTTTTAAAACATATTTTCACTTCCTAGCACTAGAATCACAAAAGCATTTAAATGTCTTTGTGCTTTTGTTTTATGAACTCTTTTATTGTTTTGTCTTCTGTTTCTCTTCCTCTTTCCTCTGTCGGTTGTTATCCGGTTAATTCTTTGTGACATTTGTCAGTGACTTTTGTCTCTAGGTCTTTCAGTCTTGTATTCATGTGGAGAGTCTTAATTCTTGTTCTTATGTCTTTTGGGTTTTCTTTGGATGTTTGCTGAATAAAAGACTGCATTTGGATCCTGAATCAACAACATTATGATTATTCCCCAAAATAAAACATACTAGAAATTATTTCCTTGAAAAACTAAACAACTATACATTCATAACCTCTCTGAGAATAATATAGGAATAACATTGCCATTTAAAGCCAAATTCACCTGTGCAAACATTTGACCATTAATGCAAAGTACAGCGTATTATTTAAGCAATAAGCCCCAAGAAGCAGTGGGTTAAACCCCCTTAGCTGTTATAAAATACACTGTAACCCACTGCTTATTGCTTTTATAAAATGGTTACTCCATATGTGTAACAAGGTTTCATAAAGTAAAACACTGCAAATAAGATGTAATTATATTAAAAAAATATTCTTCTTTCACCAAACAAAGTAGTTCCTCAGAAACAGGTGCGGTTGCCAAGCAACACAGACGCAGCAAAGATACGCAGTGAGTGGCGCAGTGATACTTTGTAAACCGATGTAATGCGGTCAGCTGTTATAAATATTTTATAACGACTTAGAACTCGGCTCAGCCAATCAGAATCAAGGACCAGAACTGACGGTTTTATAATTGTAGTTTTAGATTATTAATAAAGTAAAGCCGAATTCCAGCAGCAGGTTGTTTTATATCAATAACACAATACTACGCACACATATGACTACATACTGTAATCCAGTTCCATGTCATTTTTGGTTTTTGAAATTATTCATTGCACCTAACTGTCTTAAGCATACAACACACCTCAAGGTTAAAAAACAGCATAAGTTTGTCAGAAGCGTCTGTTTTCATTATGCATGATTCTGCATTTATCTGAAAATGATTTTGGGTTGTCAGTGTTTTAAACATTGACTGTACATTATTGTATACTATACATATGGTGAAATGGCAGATTGTAGTACACGGCTCTATGCATACAGTATTGTTTACTTATAAGCTTTTATCATGTTGTGCACGCTCTCCATGAAACATCATTGAATATTTTTATATAATTGGATTGTGTCTGCTGTGAGTTCTTGGCAATGAATGAGAGAGAGAGAGAGAGAGGTGCATAATACAAAACTTAACTCTTAAACATGACAGTATTCACCTTTACATTCATAGATATTACTCGGGTGTCTTCCTGAACTGATCACCGTGTGATAATATCAGAACAGATATCAGAAAACAGATGCCCGGAGACAAACCACATGAACAATGACATCATTGATGACATCACAGTGTCATATTTAAAAGCTGTATGGTAACACTGAGTTCATGTACAGTTGTCAGAGTGTCTTCGTGAGTGAAATCTGTTGATAGTGGATGTGTAGAAGCTGAGGTGCCATCTGTAGTCAATCCACAGGACTCTAAGCAGCAACATTTATTGCACATATGATTAGTGAGATTCGTGCTGTTTTCTGTTCCAGCCATCTGCCCATGAGATCAAACCTCAAAAACACGCATCAAATATTAACTACACTATTCTTATGTGTTTCTGTTTCAATACAATACAATCTCCAGCTAAAACTACAATCACTCCTCTCTTCATTGATAACTAAAACTATTCAAACATTTTGGTTTATTCAATCCAAATCAAATACAGGACTGAATATTATTTGATAATACTTAACTGAACAAAAATTTGAAATTAAATTTAAACTGAAAAACTGAATGAAATAAAGCAACAAAGTAAAAACGTTTCAGATGAGACAGTAAAATTATTACCTGGAAATAAAAACTAAATCCAAAACCAAAATAAAATAAACTTACATAGAAGTATAACAATAGGGTCTGAGAGTAACGCAATTTCAATCCTCCACTTGTATGTACTGTACATGTGGCAGAATTGACAATAAAGCTGACTTTGACTTTGACTTTTGAACAAATTAAATAAATGATACAATGACAAAAGCATATTTGCTTGCGATGACAAAAACAAATGAGCTTTCCTGTAGCTCAGTGGTTAGAGAACATGCATGTAAGTGCAAGAATAAGCTAAAATTAAGATGAAAACAAAAAATATAAAACATATTGCTAATGCAAATTGCAAATAGTATAAGATATAATAAATGAAATAACATTTTATGAAAGAAAGAAATATTATAAAATGAAACTAAAGTAAAATCCACAAGA
Source organism: Oreonectes daqikongensis (assembly GCA_026939265.1). Lineage (NCBI taxonomy): Eukaryota > Metazoa > Chordata > Actinopteri > Cypriniformes > Nemacheilidae > Oreonectes > Oreonectes daqikongensis. The sequence goes on along the minus strand of JAOTQM010000645.1, from coordinate 106,001 downwards.
ATGATAATAACAGTGTCAAGAATTACCAGACAGAACCCAGGTACAGACAGCAATTCGACAGATTTAATTTAAATAACAAAAATCCACGAGGCTTTTCTAAGTTTTGGCTATATATGTCATTCAAATAATAACAAACTAAATATCTTCACTTCTGGTATTTAAGCTTGCAGATCACGTTACATGACGCAAATCACCTTTTGTGTTCCACAAAAAACCCCACACACAATGTAAAAGTGAGTAAATAACAGGCTAATATTACAGAAGTATTCTTGAAATCTTCACCGCCTGCTGAATCAGTGTATTGTGAACATCTACACATTCTTCTCATTAGTGGATTTCTGCGTTGCTTATTGAAAACTAAGGAGCGAGTCTCTCAGAACAGATGAGTCCTCCTGTTGACTAATCTCTCAGGCGCCTGCTTAATAAGGGCCAAACTTCTTCTGTCCTGTTGTCTGCTCTGACACTTTGACAGGAGCCAATTACCAGAAGCAAAAAATAACAGCGTACAGTGATAGCGGACGGTTCCCCCTGCCTGGATCTTATATTAATGGTCTTGTGTAACCAGCTCTCCATCCAGCAAAGAACTCAGAACAATGAGATGACAACCAGCGGCAGAAACACACTGTACAAATCACGCAGCGCTTGTCACACACATCCAGCCGCTTATCTCCATCTCAAATATCCCTCCTCTTTATTTATTTTAAAACTCCAATGTGGCTGAGCCGGTTTGAGATGCAGACCAGGATCTTTAACTCAAAAAGCGATGAAGACCAGAATCTAGAGTCTCAATTTCACCGAGACAAACTCGTCTGATACAGTAGATGCTGCGAGCGACATGTTGAAAAACATGATGACATTTCTGCTGTTGTCAGGGCTATGTTCAGATTATTTGGTATTATTATGGCTTTCTGTAGCTCAGTGGTTAGATCATGGCACCAGCAACGCCAATATCATGGGTTTGATCCCAGGTATTACACATATACTCCGGAACAAATGAAAAGTATAATGCAATGTAAGTCACTTCGGATAAAAGCGTCTGCAGAATGCGTAAATGTATTATTGTTTTTTGTGTTCATTTGTCTTCATTATCTCATTAATTTATTTCTCATCTGTGGGTTCGGATTGAGTTCTTCTTTTGGTTAGTGATTATACATCTGAGTTTTGTTAAGTTCCTCATTAACCTTTGTGTATTTATTCAGCTGTTTGAAATCACTTCTGGGTTTATTTTAGTGTGCAGTTGATGTGCTTCTCTATTATTCCTTCCATGGTACGTCTGTTTAGAAGAGTTTTCCTCTTCATGTGAGCTGCTGTCCTGTAGCTCAGTGGTTAGAGATTATGGTGCTTACAACGCCAAGATCATGGGCTCCATCCCAGGGATTGTACATACTCAGAAACAAATGTATAGCATAATGCAATGTAAGTCGCTTTGGATTAAAGTGTCTGCCAAATGATAAATGTAAACAACACATCACCACTAAAATGTATGAACATAACCTGTGAATGCAATTGAACCAAAACTGGAATACAGAGAAAACTAATAAAGAAAGAATAAAGAAAGGCTAAAAGATCTTAAAAGTAGTTACAGTAGATAAACAAGTTTTGAGCTGAAACTAATGAAACCGAAAAAGAGAAAAAAATAATCAATCAACACATGAATTATGTTTTATTTTTGTTTTTATCTCAAACTCCCACTGACTCCTGAATGTTTTTTGATTAAAACAACAAATCAAACTCTACCAGAAAGAAAATCACAGATGAGATCTCAATAGTTTCTCCTGAAGTCTCTCCATGTTGTCACACAACTTTCCAACATAAAAGTGAACCAAATATGAACTCAAACATTTTCTCAACACACCTCTGCACTATACTGTATTTCAACAATTGTCTATTATAGTTTTTCACATTTTACAGAAAAAAAACCATCTGAGACAAAGTTGACACTTGAAACGCAGCCAAGAACTCGATTAAGTCTCCTGAACTTTGAAAGAGCAACATCTGAGCAATACAATCTCCCTGCGGGCATCCTCCACTTGTGCAGAATAAACAGATGCGTCGGAGAAGCTTGAGGGGAACGTCTGAAGAATTTGACAGCAAACAGAACACGTCCCCTAAGCGTTTACTAATCTGCCCTTCAACCCCTTCGGTCTCGTCTGAGTGACAGCGTGTGTATTCAGCACACAAACACACACACACACACACACACACACCCCGCGGCCATTTCATTTGCACCCTAAAGTCAATGCAGAAGGTAAAGGAAGTATTAATGGAGAGAGTTGAGGTTCACAGGAAAGTTTAGCTCTCCGGTGAGTTCTTAATTTGCATCAAGAGTGTTGATTATATGAGTCTCATCAGTGTCTGACAACACACACAAACCATCCACAGTTTTCAACAAAATACCAGTGTTTACTATGAGAAACATCACTACTGTTCATCACGCTTTGGCTTTAAATGTCCTGCAACATTTATACTGATAATATCACAGAGACCTGGCCCCATGACAACTGCATAGCAACACCCTGGCAATGCAGATTATTCCCAAGTGACACACTTTTTCCCAAATTTCAAATGAAAATTGACTTGTTTGCAGGACATTGAAACGGCACAACCTGGTCAAAATACCAAAAAGATGCAATGTTTGAAGTAAACAGGTTCATATTCATGTTCACAACAGCATAAAACTGAAGTGATCTCTTAATTTGTTCAGCTAAACTTTGCTCGTGTCAAATGGCCAATGACTCTGACACGTGTGCCAACTTGGAAGAGTTTTTGGTCATGATAAGTGCCCGAAAACAACTATAACCTTGACAAAAATCTTCAGAAAAAGAATAGAAAGAAAAATCGTAAAAAATGGGGCGTAAAAGGGGCAAAAAGAGCTTGCGAGACCCACTGGTGATTATAAAGAAGACATCAAGTTTCAACAAGTAACCCTGATGTAAAATAGCTCAGTGAACATGGTTTGCTTTCTTCCTTCTGAAATAAGAAGTTAAGGTGAGGCATATAAAAAGGTCTCGACCCAATTTCCTCTTTCTCAAATATGTAATTGGCGATCACAGACAGGTGATATTACAGGACATTCTCACTCCAGAGCGACTTCATGGACAAAAACTTGTCATGTCACATAGGAAAGACACTTCGAGATCTTTGATAGTTTGACAGAAAGAATTTAGCATCAACCCATTTATTCCTCTTGCTGAACACACAGAGAGGTGGTGGAGGCTGAGTCACTGTCCTCTCAAATAAAGCGTCTCACAGTAAAACAGACAGACGTGTCAGCGAGGGTGGAACACGAGGCGACATGCCCAGATGAACATCCCCGAGCTCAGCGGGACCCGAGCGCTCCTGCCAGCTCTCACACTGGGTGCTGTTGAATCTGCACTGGGCTACGAGACGCAGAGACGCTGTGTTTTCTCTGTGATGGTGACACCATGCAGCGCGCAAGAGAAAAGACAAGCGCTTCACCTCTGACAGCTGACACATTTCAACATCACATAACAGAGACCTCATCCGTACACATCATCTGAACGCTCATTACAACTCAAGCATTTCACACGCACTCCTCACTTCTCATATTCATACACTTAAAAAAATAACATTTATTGGGGCCAGTTGTCACACTTTTTGTGCTAGTGAAAACTATTAAAGGACAGGGTGTGCTGCCACATGGGGTAAGTTGTCACAGTGAGATCAGCCACTGGTGAAAATTGATTTACTGGTGGGGACATATTTTATATTTGTAAACCATGCAGAAAATCCTAGTATATATATATATGTATGATTTTGCATAACATTTGGAGACTATTACATGGATGAAAGATGGAACATTTCCAGTAAAATTAAAACAAACAATTATAAAACAATAATATTAAACCACAATATATAAAAACACCTGTGACAACTCGCCCCAATCTAACATTGATGGGGAAAATGTCCGTACACCCAAACTACCATTTTTGTTCACATTTTTTGTTGAATTTATGAGTATTCCAAAATAATAGAAAACCACCTGAGATAAATATCTGCAAAACATACTAATAGGATAAAGTGGGGACTGTGATATAAGCAGTTTCCTCCCACAGCACATGTAAAACTGAAACTGGTGAATTATTCTGGTGTCTGCTATAATTATAGCTTCTCTTCTCGTGCTGGTGGTAAACTTCAGACAAGAGAAATTTATTTAAACAAAACCTTAGAAAACTTTACTTGAAAAAAGTTCATATAACTGAAGGGAGGAGCCTAAACAAAATCTTTAAATCCTAATAAAAGACAACTCTGATTAAATTATATTGTAGTTAAAATGAAAAAATGAACTCAATAAAATGACATGTGAAATAGTTTGTGTGCAGAATATCCCGATGAAAAGAGCTTTCAGAGGAAGAGTCCTTGAAGAAGAACAAGGCTTCGGCCTTCATGAGCTTACATTCAATTTACAAATGGAAGAAATCCATCATAGCTGTTATTCTCTCATGTCTTACAAAAAACCCATTAAGGAGAAGCGCTAAAGAGCCTTGAATTCAGGAGATAAAGAACCGCGGCGTGGTTTTCTGAGAGGTCACCACCTCCACACCTACAGTAAAATAATCAAAAACCACCATGTTTTACAGCTGAAATATTAGACTGAACTTGTCATGTTACAGCATTTACTCGACATTATGTTTTGAGTACGCAGCACGCTTCACGACAGCTGTGGAGAGAGTCCAGCGCTGCCGGCGTGTTCTGTTGCTCTTGAGTCCGGACAGCTCGAATCATTCGGGGATCAATGCATTTCAATCGCCCTCGGTGAGGAAAGTTGGATCTCAAATCACACGAGTGCAAACATTATAAACTGCTGGAGTCAGATTTCTGGTGTGAAGCCATTTGTGCTTCAAATGAGGCGTTTTGTAAATTGTAATGGGCCAAAAACACGGCTCTGCGGGTCCAACACTGCTGGTTTTTATTTCCACGTCATTAAGCAGACGTCTGCACGAAGTGACGTCTTCAATACACCATAAAATCAGTTAATACAATTAGGTAAACGTTATGAAAAGTATTGATACGTATTGATATTATATTATATTAGGGGTGTAAAGATACATTCAATTTGTGATTCCAAACAATATACAATACTGGGTTCAATAGACAATAATATTATTTAAAAAAGATTTATTTCCAAAATCTACATATTAAAAATGTAGCCTATAAATAAACAATAATAAATCATAATAAAACTGAATGAGTTTGTCATAGCAAAAACAGAATTTTAACATAAAATTAAAAAAGCTAAACTCTTAAATAGGCTACAGGTCACATTTTGGCAGCCCAAACAAAAAAAAAACCCATCACAGGTCTACACCACATATCATATTTTGTATGGTGATATATCAAGTAGGTATATATGGTTACAGCCCATATTTAACAGTCCACCGGGTTTCCTTTGCAAACAATATTACAACACAATTAACCCTGAGGATGAAGGTTAAGTGTCTGGAGCGACGGCACGTGTCATATCTTTATATTTTTACGATTCTAACCGGCGGTTAATTACGGCTACAGTCTCTCGACACACACTGACCTAATCGCTAAATATCATTTCATACAGCGAGTATGAGTCACTTCACATCGCCTGCACGCACACAGCCAAAATAACACAACCGACAGGGAAGTTAAAACAGTCGCTTAGCAACCAATTACTTTCCGACAATTATAGGCACTTATGATCCGCACATAAAATCTGGCTAATGATTGTGTTTTAATATCCGATGGGAGCTGAACGCAACGCCTCGCACAAGACGCTTCTGAGTTTCTGTCTGAAACTTCAACGATAATGTCAAGAACAGCACGTAACAATGACTGTGTTATCCAGCCGTCTGACCTCACATCATACTCACAAGAAAATCCCTGATATTTGACTGGCTGGATATACAAATATACCGGCTGTTAAAGAGTAAACAATACACATTTTATCAGCTTTATATTACACCTGTCAATGAGCCGCATGAGATGTGATGTGGGTGGCGTGACTAAAACTTATAGGCTAAAATAAAAGATGGTGTGTATCACAAGCTGGGTTTTTTTTTTTTACAAGAAATTCTAAGACAATCGTATTTATATGAAAGAAATGCTTATTCGATTTGTCTTTGTGAAGGTTTAGACCACTTTGAAAGATGTAAACACTAAAAGCACTTCCTGTTTCAGTTTTTATTTATTGATTTTCAGGATTTTTTAAATATCTTACATACATCATTTAAATCTTCAAGAAGTTTGTTTGACATTTTAAATTAGTTTTAAATATGCTCCGGGTTGTGTTTTGTTCAAATGTTTGTGTTGTGTTAAAGAACTAGAAACAGGAAGTTCTTCTGGACCAGCATGTTTACATCATCTGAAGAGGTCTATATACACATATGAACGGATGAAGTTACGATAATGCAATGACACTTTTAGCGTCTCTCATTTAAGCGCCGTCAGTCAAATCCGTTCCACTTGAGGAATACTTTAAACTCCATTCCGCAATGTAGCTACAGCCTTGATTTACACACTTCTGCTTCCTCAAATCCATTCCACCTGGCTCCATTCCATTCAACTCCATTCTGTTTCGACACAGCAAGATAAACAAAGTATTGTTGTACATTATACATTACACAAAATAATAGAGTGCAAATGATCAAATTAATTAAAATGATTAAATGTATGCCAACTACTTGGCACAATAAAGACCTCCACTACTACCCCTAACCTTATATTATTATTAAACACCTGTTGGCCATTTTCAAAGATTTTCTTCGCTTTGATGAAAATAAATACCTGTAAGGTCTGATATGTGATGTTAAAATAAAGAAGAGTAGGAGGATTTGAACCTGCGTTAATGATAGTCCCGCGTTTTCTCACTTGGCGTTTTTTGTGGACCCACCACATTTTTTGTGCTTCCGACGATAACGCATGTAAATCATAAACATCTAACGTCACGTTATTTGATAGTTTTTGACTTTAGGTTCTCATGCATTACTATCATCGTGTGTAAATGAAGAAATACGGTCCACTGTACTGATAACATGACAGCATCATTGAATATGATAATGTTCACTCTTATACATGCATTATGTAAAAGCTTTAAAGCCTTTTTCTTTCTTAAACTGAAGATTATCGACTCAAGTAGAGCACAAAGTCATGAAAGTGGGCGACTTCTTTGCGGTCGATTGACTTGGGCACCAGTAAAAGTTTCTTTTCCGAACGTTAACAAGGCTTTTGTATTCGCACTCCCCGGAGACAGAATTATCCTCGCCGCAAACAGCTCCTGGAGATCTTGTCCCACATTCACATTCATTTAAAGCAGTTTAATGTGAGGCTGATAAATATATCCATCAGATATTTTCAACACTTTATTTATATCAACCAGCTCCTGTTTAAATTGCAGTATTGTTTTGGGAAAGAGGATTGTGGGACGGGTTGCATTACATATACATACATTACAGACATAACAAATATTTATCATACAAAATATAGAAAGAAAATATATTAACAATACAAACTAGGCTACTCAAGCCAGAGATTAGCTTCTTTGCTTTAATGGTCTCAGCAGGTAAGATTTCATCCCAATATATGATCAGATGCATTATATTATTTGCATTTATGTTACAATTTTGCACATAATCACCATCACAACACAACTTATTTTCAGCCAATGGGAATCTCTGTTTAAAACACACTAGAGCTCTTGGTTCTTGAGTAAATATATACAGTATTTTGCCCTGTTCATTACGGCCTCTTCTGACCTTCATCAAGAATCTTAAAGAATGTCATGAGTCGTTTAGTGAACATTATGGATATTATTGTGCAAAGGGCCATTGAATGTCATTATTTTCAGGATTCATTGTAGATAATCATGTTCAGAAAACTACATTGAAATGACTCTCTTGTGTTGCTAATTATCCATTATAAGTTGATTTCAAAGTTAGCTTGCGTCTTCAAAAGCACTTCTTTGAAATGAAGTATAGAAATACGTCTTCAAGTTCACGGAAATGAATTTAAATAGGAAAATTGGTAAGAGATTAAGGTTGAATTTTAGCCATTTGTTACCATGGTTACATGTAAGGGTTACTGAGTTTATTTTTTGTGTGTGAACTTTATTTAACTCTATAATTCTTAAGATTTAAGTTTAAAAGTTTCTTGTTAAGGTTGCTGGATTTCAGTAGTCACATGTATGAGCTTTAATGTTTCTGTATCTGATTTAGTACTGTAAACAAAAGAAAAGAGAAAAAATAATGCAGAAGCATATTTTGCATGACCACCAAACACATCACCGAATTAAGCCACATTAATCTATAAGGTCCAAGTACAAATATATATTTATATATATCTGACCTCCTCATCTACTTACTAAAGCAAATCCTCATTATTGTTTAATCCAACGGTCTGCTGTGTCCGAACAAATTCAAATGTTCTTCTGAATTATTTTGTAGACCTCAGACTCAAAAAGGTATTTGAGATGCATTTGTATCTGCTCTGTAAATAACCCGTGTGCTCGACATGATTCAACCCTCATTATTTATCGTATGCCACATGAATGCCCATCAACCAGTTATGAGTAATGGATTTGTCATAACACACCACACGAGGACTCCATTGGTCGCAGGGAGTGTGGGATTGTAGTGGGCTGTTGTCTGGCTGCGTGTTTGTCAGCTTGTTGAAGTGCAGAGAGAGAGAGAGAGAGAGAGAGAGAGAGAGAGAGAGAGAGAGAGAGAGACAGAGAGAGAGAGAGAGAGAGAGAGAGAGAGAGAGAGAAAGACAGAGAGAGACAGAGAGAGAGAGAGAGAGAGAGGGAGAGAAGGTCACTCTGTACCCTCACAACTGACTGTACCTGTGAATGATGGACAACTCTCAGGACGAGTCACCGCAGGCCCGGCACACAGGTGCTGGAGCACAGCAGTGGCATGGAAACACTTGACCCAATTAATGTCACACACACGCACACACACACACACACACACACACACACACACACACACTCATTACTGTAGAGAGACACTGAATGTTAAGTGAATTCTGTTACCTCATGTGTTTGTAAATCTCTATGTGAGTCTTTCATCGGTGAAACACAACAAAATATATTTTGAGAAATGTGTCAGTGGTGTTGTGTTCATACAATGGAAGTCAATGGAGTTTAGTATGTTTGATTATCAACATTCTTCAAAATATCTTCTGTTGTGTTCTGAAGAAGAAAGAAACTCATACAGGTTTGACATGACGTGAGGATGAAGAAATGATGAAAGAATATGAGAGAACTAATGTTAAATTCTCTGTCATTTGTAAGTCACTTCAAATAAAAGCATGCGCTAAATGAATAAATGTAAATATAAATTTGAGATTCAGATCGCATGATCTGTCAACCTCGCGCCACAAGCATTCAGCAACACAGACGTCCATCAGTATTGCAATTTCTGCCATTTTTATCTGTTCTGTATCTATTTTACCCCCTAAGACGTCAAAGGCCCACAAGTCACAAGTTTAGAGCAAACAAACAAGATGTGCTTGTGCGTCATGTCAAACACCGCAGAGCTTTACACGATTATAATCTAAACTTTGATCCTTTAATTTGAAATCTAAACTAATATAATTAACAGATATTGTACATCACGTGTTAACGTGTTTGTCTCGTGTTTTCGCTCGTAATCTGCATGAAATTGTGTCTGCACAGTCTGGAATTCATTTTTACAGCGTCCTGACAGCACAACTAGAGTTTGTGTCTTGTTGCTGCTGGGCAAAGTCAGACGTGGAGTATTTTTAGGCATGTGGTACGAGTGTAATTGGTGGACTAACTAGAATAGCTTCATTTGGAGAGCTGTCACACGGCTCTGGGACCTGCTGTGCTGACAAATGCAACACAATTCTCAACAAAAAACACACTTTCTGTCTGTGTGTCTCTCGTTTATGACCTGAAGTCATTATAGAGACACGGCAGAATCCAGCGGCAGTATCTGAAAGTAAAGTTTCAGCCGTGTTTGTCACTTTTAAACAAACTGCATGATTTATAATTCACATGTTTGAGGTTATGGGTTTGTGTAGATGGGTTTCGTCTTATCAGACACCACTAATAAAATCTGATGGTGTCAATCCAAGCAAAGCGTCACATATTCAGTGTCCAGCTAACAGCACGTAAACTCTCAATATAACCTCTTAACAGCACATAAAACATGAAGAGGCAATAAAACACCAGTTTGTGTGTCCAGAGCTCAATAAAATAACAGCTGACCAGACAGAGAAAGAGACGTGTAGCATCTGACCGTTCATGAGGTTTACATTCACTGAAGGAAATGATCACACATTGGACCATAGGAAACCTTGCAGAAACCCTTGTAAGAGTTGAACTGAACATCAGTTTCCATCTTCTTTTTGTAGATTTCTCATAGTCTCTTGTCTTTGGACAAACTGCTGAAAACATTCTTAGCATATTTTACCACATGATGTCAGGCATTAGTAGAGTTTAGATGGTGAATCTAAAGTTTCCATGAGTTTATTAGGCTGGGTTTTCTCATGATTCAGATGCAGTTCAATACAAACCTCAGCTCAGACTCAACTGTACCTGCAGGGGTGAGGACTCAAGTTCAAGCTGAACTCATCCCACTCAAAAGCGGTGTGAGAGAGTTCTCTGATCTTAAAGAACATCAGTTGTAACCTTCCTAAAGGTCTGTGTTGTGTGTTTTACATACAGTACATGCAGTGCAAGAGGGTCAGTGATACGGCAGGTGTGCGCTGTCTCTCGGCCTGCATGTGACGCGTTCAAGGACAGAGCTCTGCATCAGTGACGCCCGCCTCCTTCAGTCCACTCGTGACTCGTGAGGTGTTGAGGCATCTGTGGACATCATCAGATGGACATGACAGAAACACTTCAGCTGTCTGTTTAGACTTCATCATAAATAACATAAAGTCTGCTCAGATAAACCCAACCACACACACACACACACACGAAACATCTGGTATTTTTTCACCCTAAAATATAAATATGTTGCTCTTTTCCATTCAATAAAAGTCTGTTCCTTTCATACATACATTTTATTAGAAGTTTTACAAAACCATATGGGACCAAAACATTATTGTTTGCTCAATATGATGCCCATACTCCAGACTAAACATCATATTAAACAACTAACATGTTTTACATGTTTATGACCTCAGATCTCAGTGATGTTGCTTATTTCTCTTTGGAAATAAAAAGCAGAAGTGTGTGTTCGGAAAACATTTATCAAACATTTAATTTATCCTCAAAATCCTCTTGTGATTTTATGTCTCTATTAGAGCAACACCATATGCTCCATATTTATTGATTTATTACTGCCAGCCAGCATCAGACCGTGTGTGACTGAATCAGAATCAAACAGGAAGTGCTGTGTGAATGAATCAGAATCAAACAGGAAGTGCTGTGTGTGTGAATGAATCAGAATCAGACAGGAAGTGCTGTGTGTGTGAATGAATCAGACAGGAAGTGCTGTGTGAATGAATCAGAATCAGACAGGAAGTGCTGTGTAAATGAATCAGAATCAGACAGGAAGTGCTGTGTGAATGAATCAGAATCAGACAGGAAGTGCTGTGTGAATGAATCAGAATCAGACAGGAAGTGCTGTGTGTGTGAATGAATCAGAATCAGACAGGAAGTGCTGTGTGTGTGAATGAATCAGAATCAGACAGGAAGTGCTGTGTAAATGAATCAGAATCAGACAGAAAGTGCTGTGTAAATGAATCAGAATCAGACAGGAAATGCTGTGTGAATGAATCAGAATCAGACAGGAAGTGCTGTGTAAATGAATCAGAATCAGACAGGAAGTGCTGTGTAAATGAATCAGAATCAGACAGGAAGTGCTGTGTAAATGAATCAGAATCAGACAGAAAGTGCTGTGTAAATGAATCAGAATCAGACAGAAAGTGCTGTGTAAATGAATCAGAATCAGACAGGAAGTGCTGTGTAAATGAATCAGAATCAGACAGGAAGTGCTGTGTGAATGAATCAGAATCAGACAGGAAGTGCTGTGTGTGTGAATGAATCAGAATCAGACAGGAAGTGCTGTGTGTGTGAATGAATCAGACAGGAGACTCATGGTGAGTGGAGCTCATGCAGTGAAGGTCTCTATTTACATAATCCTCACATTCTCTATTCTGAGCACAGCAGCTATTTCTGCTCAACACTGAACAGATTACAGTCCAACACATTTCTGCACCTTATTGGCAAACTAAAAAGAGTTTAACACATAATATCAACAGATCTCAAGAAAATAAGTAAATTGTGTGGAAAGAGGCAAAGGAGATACAGTATATAAGCTATCATATGTAAAATGCATAAATGTATCATATATAGTGAATTATCTCAATTTACAATTCAAATACACGCTGTAATGTTTAGCTTTGAGATAAATCACTTTTGCCTCAGGGGTGTCATCAAAAAAGCTTTCAATTTAGTTCTAGGCATAAAAGTTTCTTTAGTTTATCATTACAAGTAGACGTTGACAGATGTCCCATGTCTTGCCTTTCAAGAACATCATTCGAGTTTTACTATAATATATGGTTTATTGTTTGTTTAGGGTTAGCATTCATCATTAGTGTTATAGCAGTGGATCTCCACCTTTGACTTCAAGGCCTCTCATTGTCCACAACAATATTTAAAAACTCTCTGCTCAGAATTTCGACCCTGTAAGATGCTCTTTTCTAAAGCATAACTAAAAAGATTTTTGAAAAATGTTGTGTCAAATATGAACAAGCACAAATGTTGGGCTTAACTGAACCAATGTTGGGTTGTTATAACTAATGTTTGGCACAAATATGGACATTTTCTAGGTTAATTTACATCAACAGTTGGTCGATGTAAGGTTTTTTGATGAAACTCTGATCTAGAGGTTGAAGTCAATGGAATATTTTGAGAGAAATATGTGGAGCTGGTGGCATTGCTGAATGTAGACGTGTACAGTGACAGACCCACTGCGGTTCAGCAGCTGTTATCTGCAAATAATTTCTTGCACTCATCCCCCATTAAGGGGCAGATTTTTATTGAAGTAAACATCATGTATGGGCAGAGCAGCTGGGTGTGATACATCACACAGAACGAGGGCTTTATTAAAGCACTGATGAAAGACGCCTTCACTGCTGGATGTTTGCCTTCCCTCTGGAGATCAGGAGAAAGACGGCGTCTCACGCTGACTTCTCCACAGGCTCACAAACTCCTCCTACACACACACACACACACACACACACACACACACACACACACACACACACACACACACACACACATGATGAGTTCATCTCTGAGCTTCACTGTACTCACACATTCTTCAGATTTTTTATCATCATTCACTGTTATGAGCATTTATTTACTGTTTGCTGAGCAATGTCATACTCAATGCAAACAATAAATGATTTCAGTTTGGGGTAAGTGACAGTGTAGATTCACTGTCTATGAAAATGCCTTATTGTATTTTTTTCATTCAAATTAAAAAAATAATAATGTATAAATTATTAACAAATAGACATACAGGGCAAGATTTACTAAACAAAATATAGCGCGAGTTCGCAATTTCAAAAAAGCGCAGATGGTTCAATTAAACTATCAAAATGGAGAATACAGTAATGTATTACTTTATTACTTTTAATACATTTAATCAAAAAGTCAAACTACAGCACATCAGGGAAAATGGTTTTATTCTAGTACACACAAAACTGCGCAGAAGAGTAAATAACTCAAACATTCAGTAGACTTTGATGGTGTTTTGTGTGTGTTCTTCTCACAGCTGAGATTCAGTTTACAGTCCAAACACAACACAACCACAACAATCTCTAACACATGGGTAAACACAAGATGTTGGACTTTTGGTCACGACTGTACTTGTGTTGAAGATGCATGTGCTACAGTATGTCTGAACGATTCCAACCACCTCACCCCCGCCTTAGAGACAATGTAAAACTGTTTGAAAAACTCAAAACACTGTGCAATTCTGAGTGTGTTACACACAGGTGAGTGGACTGGACAAACCACCTGTAGTAACAACACTCTTTCATATTTTATTCTCTCTATATGCACCAGACACTTTTTTTACCAACACTCCATGTTACAAGAACCTAATAAAGACTGAACAAATGTTTACTTGTCAATGCACCACAAATCAATTGTAAATTTATTTCTCAACCTTAAATACCTCTTTTGCACAATTATTATGTAAAGTACTTGAATAGTCTGTCTTATGTTATGTGTATGTGTAGTCAACTACTTCTAGTATTTGTATAGTTAGATTACCGCTTTCAGTAAGTTAGCCATGTATAGGTTTAAAAAAATGTTCCTACGACTAGTGTTGTATGTTTATATTATGTAGCGCTGTGGTCCTGCGAGACACGACATTTCGTTCCACTGTATGTCCACACATGTAGCAGAATGACAATAAAGCTCAACTACTAACTACTGAATGTTTCTCTTGTTCATATGTCTGTATATGCACAACTGTACAGTTATGTGCGAATGACTGGAATGAATAACACACATTCAGATGACTGTACGTCAGCCTGGGGAGCGGATTAACAAAACAGGCGCTTGAATCGCATTCGTGTGCAATGTTGCTAATGCCAACAGTATGTCACGACTACATTCTATTCAGACTATTACAGCTATTTTTGGCCTGTTCCAGAACCATTTGTAGATTTACACAGAAGGGAAATCAAATAAAACACGAATGTTATTATGATTAATAGCAATCACGACTGTAAGCGTGTCATACCTCTTTCACGTCGAGCTGGCATCTATCACATGAGAGGCGTTCAGATCGAATAAACTCGAGCTCCTGTTTCATGTAGCAGGTCTCTTGGTTTATTAGAAAACTTGGTTACCTTGGGAAATAACATATAAAGATGAAAGAGAAATTAAGCAATACTACAGCATAATGAGATTTGATTTAGCTTTCCTTCGGTTCTGTCTGAAGCGTCTGCGGCACGCGGCGAGTCAAACGCATACTGATTTCAGCATTAGACAGGAACACGTCGAACAGGAATCGATACGAGAGAAACACTGGCAAAAGAAGCCTTATTTGAGAGACAAATAACAGCCTTAAATAAAAGATCTGATTGCAGATGACACTTTTCACAAACACAAGAGCAATTTCATGTCCCACTTTTCACAAAGCATTACAGGCACGAATCTCAGTGTCTTTGTCATGAGAATCATGAGACATTTTATATCAGCTACTGTCTACATTTCTCATCCAACTCATCAAATGGCTGTATGTTCAAGAGTGATTTTTCTTGGAATAGGAATAATTGTATTTTTTCACTAATATTCATATTTTGATGTTGAGTAACGGTTACCCTGTTACCCTGTTGATTGTCAGAATAACAGCATTGAAATCTTTTATGAAGAATTGAAAAATAAAATGATTCTTTATAAGCAATGCCACACAGGACACATTTATGGAAGCATACATTCATGACAAACCTTTCTTATTATGATAACATTGTGCTGTTGTTTTATACAATTTTTCTTTCTTTCGTTTGGCTGATGTCGTGGTTGACAATCACAATTTGCAGAAGGTCAGTAAGGTTTAGAAAGAAACACGAGACATTTTGTCAGAGTTTCAGGCCCTACTTTGTATTCTATTCATGGAAAACGCCGGTTTTGGAATCTGGCAAAAGCAACAGCGGTGATCTGGCCAAGAGACAAAAAAGCACATGAGTTCATCTTTTCATTCGGGAGTCTCCGGCTCTGAAGAAATGCAGGGTACTAGTGTTGCATGGATTAAACGGCCTGGAGTAAACATACCCAATCCAGCCTGCTGGACAAAAAAGCTTCCCTAAGCTGTGTGCAAACCCCCATGTAAGCCGCTGTAGGATAAACAGGTAGGGCGGATTCACGGCCACGATCGCAGAGCATCCAGACTGCAGAAATAAAGCAGCCGAGCGGAACAGAGTCTCTCTCTCTCTCTCTCTCTCTCTCCTGGGGTGCGGGCGGATGAGAGATGTCGGGAATAGCACGCAGACTCCACTAATCTCCCACTTTGGATTCCAAGTTTGGCCGGGGAAGAGCAACATCAGTCTTATTCTTAGCCAAAGGGGTACGAGGGTTTAGTGCTCCCAGCATTCTGTGCCTGTCATCATCGGCCTCACATTGCTGGGAACAAACCACGACTCAATAGAGCGCGACTAGAGCCATATTTATAGAGTTCACAGTCTTAAAATGAGATGGATGGAGGTGAGCAAAGAACAGACTCCTTTCACTTGAGCTTCTGAAAAACCTCACGCCGGTGACGGGAGAGCCGCTTGGAGATCGATGAGAAGGAACTCATTTACTGTTTACTGTTCAAGTTTTCCTTTTCAGTTATAAAAACAGTATGATAAAAGATGACAATGATCAATAAATATTACAATAATCATGTATAAGAAGTTAATCATGTATAGCAAAATAGTCAGTTCTGGTCCTTGATTCTGATTGGCTGAGCTGCGTTCTAGCCGTTGTGAAATACACTCCTTTATTACATTTATAACAGTCTATATTTATTTGCAGTGTTTAATTTTATAAAACCTTGCTACACATATGAAATAACCGCTTTATAAAAGCAATAATCCCAAAGAAGCAGTGGGTTACAGTTCATTTTATTACAGCTAAGGGGCGTTGTTATAGGCACGGCATGAAGTGGAGTTAAACCCTCTTAGCTGTTAACCCTTTTTTTAGGCTTATTGCTTTATAGTAAAACTTTCAACTTAAAAACTTAAATAATTTACCAACCCTAAGTTTTCTACTTAATTCAAATTTCCTTTACAACTTACAAAGACTTACAAAAAAAGTTACTATTCCCCTAAACTAGACGTTTTAAGTTACACAGCTGCAACTAGGAGTCTAACATAATAAAATAAAAGTGTGGTGTGTGTATAAGCACACACATGCACACGCACACAAGACCTGGCTGTAATTCTGTCGTTTTAATATAAATTACGCTAAAATCAATTGCATCTGTTTATAGTCCCGTGTTGAGCTCAGAATCATTCTCACCTCTCACCTCTTATTCACCGCGGCCTCGACTGAAGGCCGCGTACAGTTGCCAAGAAACATATTAATGCATTAATATAGAATGTGAGGTCACAGGTTTCAGTATTTCAGCGGAGCATTGAACACGGCTTCTCCAATGAGAATTCACAGTGGGATTCTTTACTGACTATGTTTAGGGGAAAATTGTACAGCTTTACATGAGATGCTATGAGCTCTGAGTCACAGCTGCATGATTCAGCACAAAGACAGACAGAAATAGATCTCTCTATATGTTAAATGATAAAAACTGCTACACGGCTAATGCAGCTGGCTCCTGGATGATCCGGTTTTTTCCTATCAAGCCTCACTGGATTTATAAATGTGGAGTGAAATATGACAGGTCTCACATGAGAGCTCTTTATTATGTCAAATATGTTTCCTTGACATCAATGAATGTAATTGGAGAAACTTTTGCTTAAGTCTCATCTGCATCTCATATATTTCTCCTGAGAAATCTCATAAATGCCTCTTTCATTAGAGTTTCATTGTCAAAGTCTGCAATATTATTGAAGATCTCAATATGAATATATTCATCTACATCTCCATACACTTCCACAATTACATTTCTCCTAAACAACTGTAAATGAAGCACAACGGAGAACTCCATCACATGTCTCGAGCTATGAAAGAGAAACCAGTGAGCAATAACATTCTCGTCTGGTACACGATGAGGTTTAAATGTTTTTTTCAGCGCTCTACAGAACTATATAGCGTGACATGAGGAACTTACAGTGGTATTAAAGTCGGAATGAAGCAGGAGTAACAGATAGAGACGCGAGACGCGGTGTGGCTGGAACCGGCCGCCTCATTTCAAGGCACTTTATCACACTGTAACTGTATTATGTTTTGATTAATTTCAAATGGCTTGTCGTGCTTCACTAGACTGTGAAATGCACTTTCCTTTCTGCCATTTTTCAAATTCTATTATTACATTGGAAACGAAGGGAAAATATACAAATGAGCGGGACAGCGTTCACATGCATAATTAAGAAAGTAAAGCATTAATGCAGAGAAGAGACTCCGATTCATCATTTACACGCGTAATTACATTGTTTGTACAGATGTCCGTAAAATAGTTGCGGCGACGCACATTTGTTCATTACGACGCGGCGATATAAATCCAGTCCGGAGTAATGAGAAAACAGTTTTTGCTGTATTCGTTTTGCCATTTTGAAACGAGCTATTATTAAAGGCAGAAGAATGAATGCATTTAATTCTGGGCTGAACTTTATTGGTGCAATAAATGTAAAATGGTCTGTGTTAATGATTGTGTTAAAGCAATACTTTAATTGTATTGTGTCCTTTTTCATTTGGAAATGAAAATGAATTTATGTTGGGCTTAAATGACCCTGTAACAAAATCACGTCTGGTTGCCAAACATTTGCTTCAGTGTTTAAATGCTTTTCTATAGAGGCTGTTCCATAACACAGAATAAATCATCCGAGTAAAACAACTGAGAACAAACAAACGCAACTTTCTATCCAATTTCACACCAAAGAAACTTTTCTTGTGATGGTTCAGATGAAAATGCTGATGTGAAGATTGCCAGATCTCTGTACAAGTGTTCGGCTCCGTCGTGACATCAGAGATCTGGCAGACGTCTGAGTCTGGGATCAGACCGCTCTTTTATTAGAATATGGCACCATTGTGAAAATGTCGACGTTCACCTCGGCGAGATCTCCTGAGCCCTCAGCTGCTCTCGTCCCGTCGCCCGGCGTCCGCCCTCACACTCATACTGCTCTTATCTGAGGGCTTAAGAGCTCTGCGTCTGGCCTGGACATCACAGTCACAGATAACTGCAGAAACTGAAGAGAACACAGTAAACAACAGCGCTTCACAGACACAAATCAATCCTCAAGGTGACACGCTTGCTCTGTCTGACCGTGCATGGATACATTTCTACTCACTTATAGACGCGCGCGCACACAAATTAAATGTGCTCCACAGAATAAATGGATTTAATTTCTAATACTTACTGATGTGTGTGTTGATGTGTTCTCACCACGAATGATGTCACTTCCTGCACAAGGTCCTAAAAGAAAATTAACCCAATATTTATAATAAAACATGTTGAAAGTGCACTTATCTAATATTCATCTTTACCTTCATTTAATTGAACTGTGATTAAAGACGTCTAATGAATTTTATTTTATTGTTTTATGAGCTTACTAATTTATCCAATATATCTTGACATAATTTGATGGAGAAATGAAGCATGAATATTTTCAAAAAGTCAACAATTATAACCTATTTACAGTTTTTTTTCAACTGCTAACAAGCATTGTTCAATACTGAAGCCACAGTCATTAGCATTATATTTATATATGTCATACTTTACTCAAATTGCTACAATGTTACAACAAAATTAAGTAAAATAAACTATTGGAAGTGTTTGTCTCTGAAATGTGCCTATGATATCTCAGTATGTGGTTTATGTATAGGAACAGAGCTACTGTACGCACGCACGGTTAAACCAGTATAGATAAACTGTCAAACCACAGACACCTGGAGTGACCTCCAGCATACAGACCAGCAGTATAATACTCTTAACCCTTGAACAACCCTTAATCTTCTTTCTGTTTAAGAGGGATTGAGAGCGATGTCTGATCAATACAAGCGGAGGTAAATGAATAATACAATTATACAACACAACGCTTTGACTGCCGCCGTCAAAAATGATGAATCACACGATGTGCAAAAAATGATAGCAGCCGCGATAGATTAGCGATTCGCTTCCATCCCATCTGTGTGCTTCGAGCCAAATAGATCAGCTTCATTAATTCATCATTTACCAATTGAATTACAGAGACCATCTGAAGGAAAGAACGTATAACAGCAGCAGATGAGAAGGAAAACAGCTACATGACCTCAGAACTGTTACAGTCATGTGTACACAGACGGCGGCGGAGGTCTATGATCCCGGTCATTTCTAACATTACATCTACATGAAGAACAATATTGATTCCAGTCAATCTCCTAAACATCCCAGACAAAACAAACACCTGTTCTTTCTTTCAAAAGAAATACTGAAATGGAACCTGGAAAGATTCGTCTGTCCAAAATCACAGATGGCCTCACATGCATCAAACTGCATTCTGGATATTTGTTTACAGATTGAAATATTACACATGATATTACACACTTCCTCACATATATCTGATATCAAGTGGGATTCTATCTATACATCTCACAGTTTGTAAAGAGTGGAAAGTGGAAATGCAATCGTGATGTTTGCATGCGTATGTTTCAGAGGAGATGTTCATGGGTTTCACTGTACATCCATTAACCTTCAGCTCAATAAAGAGAACATTCAGAAGGACACTCATCTCATTCCTGTGACACACCGAATCATTTACATGCCAACATTCAGCTTTACTTCTCTCATCACACACTAAATATTTATAGACGAACAAACATATCATTTAATAATATTCAGCCATGAGCTTTCAATGGAACATGTAACATCTAAACTGCTAAAGACACAGAATCTGCCGTATAATAGAAAGATCCTGTAGAAAAGACCTCTTGGGTGTTTTGTTGTTTACATCAAAGGCTGTTCATATGTACTGTATTTTCACACAAATTCATTCATGACTGTTAGTGATACTAATAATGTTTGAGCATCATGGTTTCTAGAGGTCAGTACTCATATGTAGAGAACAGGATGGCAAATGATGCTGAAGAGACTTTAAATAAAGGAAATGATTTCTCATGCATTAGGTTTGTGTATTGTACCGGTCTAATAACAATTTGAATATTCATTTGTAGGTACATCGATTTACAACACATTAGAGTTGTGATAAAGTGGGGGGACAGCTAAAAGAAAAGTTGTTCATAAAGATTAATAAATGGTTAGTAATGTTAAATATGTGAAAGAATTAAGGATTGGGTTTTATTGTTATTATTACTTGTACTGAGATATCTGTGGTGTATTGTATGTGCTGCTCACGTCTCAGGTCTGAAATAACTCCAGCTGTCACTCTCTCAAAATCTACCATTATCCTCTGATATATATATATATAGGCTGGAAGAAACACAGGTAACCAACCACATGTACATAATGAACATCAAACCTGGAGCCAAGAATCAGATGTTTAAAAGCAGATAACAAATAAAATGTACGACTGGTTGCCTTGGGCAAATGTTTTACTATTGCATTGAAATCCTTTAAAACATCAGAACATCAGTTTCTATTGTTTATCATAAAAATAATGTATGTTTCTATTTATGCATTTTGCAAGACACATACAGTGCATTCAACGTACATCAGTATGTGTGTTCAATGTTTTTACATTAAATCCTCAAATTAGTTTGAACCATTTTGACTTCAAACACAAGAAGTTAACACACAGGTTGAAAAGGAGGTGGACGGTTTGTTTGTTCAGGATGGGCTTTGACAGGAATCTCTCTGTCACCATCAACAGCAGCTGGGAACAAAAGCTTATTGTTGACTCCATTGCTGCCAGCTCTATTTTGGATTTCTTCCTTTTATAGTGCGTTACAGGACCGGCTTGATCTCTCCTCCCTGGAGTCAAATGATATAAAGGCTTGAGCAGACAATGGGCTCACAGAAGCTCTATCCCGTCCGGTCTGCTGTTCTCCACTTCACTGGAAGATCTTCATCATGGCCCCGAAAAAAGTGGAAGCCAAGAAGCCGGAGCCCAAGAAGCCGGAACCCAAGAAAGAGGCGGCGCCGTCTCCAGCCACCCCCAAACCGGCCCCGCCGGCAGAACCCGAACCCCCCAAAGAGCCGGCGTTCGATCCCAAGAGCATCACGCTGGAATACACGGCCGACCAGATCGACGAATTCAAAGAGGCCTTTCAGCTGTTCGACCGCACACCTAAAGGAGAGATGAAGATCACGTTTGCTCAGTGCGGCGACGTGATGCGAGCTCTGGGACAGAACCCGACCAACGCCGACGTCCTGAAGGTTTTGGGAAAACCCAGAGCGGAGGAAATGAACACCAAGATGGTGGATTTTGAGACCTTCTTGCCGATGCTGCAGCACATCTCTCGCTCGAAGGATCAAGGAAACTTTGAGGACTTTGTGGAAGGACTGAGGGTTTTTGACAAGGAGGGCAACGGAACCATCATGGGGGCGGAGTTACGGCACGTTCTGGCCACGCTGGGCGAGAGGATGACAGAAGATGAGGTGGATCGACTCATGGCTGGACAGGAAGATGCCAACGGCTGCATTAATTATTCCTCTTTTGTCAAACACATTCTATCGGGTTAAACTGGACTTCTTACTGAGCGGTAGACCTAAACAAATCTATGTGGGTACATATTTATAAGAACTGTGACTTTTTTATTTTCAGATCACAAGTGAATACTAGTATGTTTTGAATTACTTTAAATATTACAAACAGATTCTTTATTTTGGTTTGTAATGGACAATCAAAAACATTTACATATGTGCTCAGTAAACAATAAAAGTTATTTTGGAACGGGCTTCACTTTACTCTTTTTCATACATTGTGCTATTGAAAGGAATATTGTGGAGACCAACGTTCATCTTAAGAATAAATCATAATTTCTTCACTCTCATGTCATGCCAAACCTGTGTGAGTTTCTTTCTTCTTCAGAACACAACAGAAGATATTTTAAAGAATGTTGATAATCAAACAACACTGAACTCCATTGAACACAAAACCACTGACACATTTCTCAAAATATCTTCTGTTGTGTTCCACTGAAGAAACACTCACATACAGGTTTACAAACACATGAGGGATAATGAATGCTTTTTAGAAGAACTATCCCTAAAACTCATATTTATCAGCCACACAGAAGCAGTCTTTCTGAGCAGACGTCATGCATCTTAAATCTGTGACCTTTCCCCTCAGAGGAGTCCAGGCCGCTTCTGAAGACATCTTGAGGTTTGACTTTGATGTGGTGTGGAGCTTCTCTCTGTATGGTGTCCAGTCATCAATAGGAATGTAGGCTATGTAATCTCAGCTATCTGTGGAGATCTTTAAACATTCAGCCGACAGCTGGTCCAGGGTTTCCCGTCTGGGATTCAGGTGTCAGGGACACACTTTGCCTCTGTGGCCATTCATAAACATGAATTTAACACTCCAAGAGAGAGAGAGAGAGAGAGAGAGAGAGAGAGAGAGAGAGAGAGAGAGAGAGAGAGAGAGAGAGAGAGAGAGAAGAGAGAGAGAGAGAGAGAGAGAGAGAGAGAGAGATCTCTCTCTCTCTCTCTCTCTCTCTCGCTCTCTCTCTCTCTCTCTCTCTCCTCTCTCTCTCTCTCTCTCTCTCTCTCTCTCTCTCTCTCTCTCTCTCGAGCTCTCTCTCGAGAGAGAGAGCTAATGAGTCCTGCTCCACTTGTGATGATGGGATGAGGAAACACATTTACACACATGACGTGATGGATGAATGCTCAGCAAGTGTCAAAAAGTGTCTTGCTACACTTTACATCATTTGCGAAATAGCAATGTTAGATTAGTGTTAATGTACATCTTATTGAACTATATGCAATAATACTGTGTATTCAATATATATTATTCTGTTTTTCTTGTGTCTATATTAATATGTATTTACTGCACAAAATTGTAAAAAAACACGACAGAAATAAATGTGATATGTTAATACTATTTTCAAAGCAGTTAAGCAGCTTACATGAGATGAACAGAAGCTGATGTGTTTACTCCTGGACCTCCATTTGTGAAGCCTCAGGCGCAGGAACACACTCATCCCGGAGCGAGAGAAAACATGAGTCCTTATGGGATGAAGAGAGAGAGAGAGAGAGAGAGTTATCATTCAATACACCTGCAGTAAACCAATCACACTACACCTAAACTCAAACTCACTTTTCCTTCTGGCATACAAAACTTCATCAAGGTAAAAGCTCCAGTTGAGACGGGTGAAAGAATTCATTCACCGGATCTCATGTCATCACTGAGGATGAGTCAGGATCAAACAGAGAACAGAGGGACAGTTTTCCGGCTGGACCTTCAGGGAGAGATTATTAAACTGATGCTTCATTTAACCACCAAAACACAAATCATGAAAACAAAAACAAAACATGCCAAACTGGTAGAAACATCAGTAAAAACAAACATACAAACAACAGATAAACAAAACCCCAAAACAGAATCAGACTGAGCAGTTTTAAAAGGGTTATTGTAAAGTGAACAGATCTTATAGGTAGTTCAGATGTTTTTAAATTCAGTTTATATGGTCTTCAAAATGATATTAAACTAGCTGACATGAATTCTTTAAAAACATTTTCCCTGCGGTGGCCAATTCAGAAAATAACCCAAAAGTGTGACACAGTCAAATCATTCAAAACACAACCATTTAATGTTGGCAGATGAAAAATAAATAATATTGCTTGTCATATTGTGTGAGTCATTTTTTTGTAAAAGTGAAATATTAAATTAATATCACATGTCATGCTATTGCAGATATCACACACATCATCAGTGCTCTATGACTCATAATACGATTATTAAACAAACATAATCAAACTAATAAAATAAATCAAACAAACCTATATGCTGGTATTATTTGTATTTATTTATTTTGTTTAAGAATCATTATGGAGCTCTTGCAATACAATCACAACTGAGACTTTACATTACAGCACACAACAATGTGAAGCTTGCATTAATATGTTATGTTGTGATCGATTCCTTTAAGATTACAGACAGAAGGTTTTATTAGAAGTGAAACTGAATAATGAAAATTAAACAGTTCCTCTAATAAAAGTCTCTCCATCGCTCCCTTCAGCCCATAATAAAGTCCATCTTTTGTTCTTGGTCGAGCAATGAACAGGTTTTAGAACTGAAACACATTACACAGCATTAACTCAATAACAGTCACAAAATGAAACATAAGTGTAAAACGCAGTACAATACAGTGTAATACAACAAAGTGAAGTCTTTCCAATAGCTCATATAGTATGAATGGAGACAAATGTCTCCCATGTGCTTTACCACAAAATCAAAGTTTCTCTAGAAACAGATGTGAAAATAAAAGAAATCATAAAAGTGCAGATGGAATGTGATTGAAGTGATTATAGTGACAGATTAAAACAACAATATGTTATAAATTAACTCTCTAAACAATCTCATGCAATAAAAACAATAAATAAAGATTCATTTCTTAATAATAAAACATGATATCGTCTATTTTTTACACAGCTCCGAATCGTGTGTCTGACTGAGATTGAGAGTGTCAGTGTTGCTATAGTAACAGCACAGGTCAGTATTACAGTATGTTACTGCATACTAACCAGATTAAAGACAATAAGACCCATCAGATTCACACCTGACAGGTGTATGTGAGCCACAGTTGAGTTCGCTGGTGTTGGACACCTGTGGTTAAACTGGGAGGTAAGCTTAACCAGTTTAAAGAAGATCATATTTCAGTCGTGTGTCTGTCAGGGTTGTACATTAGATGTTTTGTGTGTTAAATTGTAATGTTAAGTCACACAGAACACAACTTGATTTGCATTGAGGAGATTTTTTTTAACATTGAGAAACACCTGCGAGCACTAAAGAGCAGAAGCTGAAACAGAGATAAAAGTCTTTCATTGTCCCGGGGCACATGAAGATGATATGAAAGGTGCTCAATACACATAAAACACATGGAAAATGAAGAAGAGAAAGACTAAACCTCAGGCTTAGGGAACTCATTTAAAGGTATTAACTGAAGAAACTGCTCAAGTCAAAATAAAACTCCTGCTAATCCTTTAAGTGTATACGGGATGTGAGTCTTTCAATGAGTAAAACACAAACATGAGAAACACACACAGCAGTTTTTCTTGTGAATATAAACTATTTCAGTTTCATATACATACGCTGCTTTTCTCCAACTCACTTTACTCAACCTCACGACTTCTAGCATGAAAGGATTTTTTAGCCATATAATGTAGATGAGGTCTGGCAATGTCAAGCTTCAAAATGGATTAAACAGACAGAAAAGCACAAAAGTGAATTCATGAGTGAAATATCAATGTCTGACCTGAACACCAAATGAATGTAAATGAATCAGAATCACAGCTAACTAATAATAATACAGTATGTGCTAACATTCCCATTAGGTTATAAAAACATGATTTTTAAATGTGTTTAAATGTTCCTCTAACAACTAGTTGTGTAGTCAAAGTTCACTATTGTTACACTTTGACTATACTTAAAATACACTTTTATAAATTAAAATTGAGCTATTTTAGCTCCAAGTAGTATACCACTAGTGATTTTACTACATCAAGTATACTTAAAATCCTTGATGTATACTCATTGTTTGTAAGAGATATCATGATTTCAGATAAATAAACAGATTATCAGTGTATGTAAATGTTTACAGTGTTTCTATATGTGTCAGGTATTGTGATGGTGTGATGTCTACATGATCACATTAAAGACGTTCATCAGAAGTTTAGTTTATAATAGCTGTCCTTCAGCTCATTTAACCGAACTCTTAAACTTTTGAGATGTACGTCTGCTTACCTTCATCTGTACTTCTGTGGTGAGACTAAATGATGTTGAAAATGAACATTATATACTGAATGAAATAAGTTTTCTTAAGACATGTTGTAAGCTTTAGTCCTTCACTGCCAACAGAAAGCCTCCAGAGATTTCAATCAGCAGAGCGAGGTCACATTGTGAAATTCTTCCAAACTGTTTCTGGTTTACTAGCCAAAGGCATAATTCATGATTTTGTTTGAAAGAAGACACAACTGGGAAAATGTATTATATTTACAAAGGAAACTATTAAAAGAAGTACAAATTCTCATTTCGATAGAACTTACATGTTATGATGTCCTTACCAAAAAAGAAATATTCATTCAGATATGATATTAACTTTCATTCTCCTTCTGTCAAAAAGTACAAGAATTTAATGAAGTGTTATCTTTTTAATAGTAAACCCTAAACCATGGGGTCCATCTCAATGTATGCTCAAGAGAGGACTGAGATCTTTGGTCAATGAAGATAAACTCAAGATCTAAGCTGTTTCAGGTCTCAGTGATGCTGTGGTACCTCAGGATGAGCTTCAGGCAGCTGGAGGCAGAGTCATATCATTTCTGTGCTCAATTCTAATTGGTCGCTGTGGCCCGTCTGTCATTGGCTGAACCGTGATGTTCAGATCTGAGACGCTGGGATATATTCAGTAAACCTGCTGTTTATCCACATAACCTACAACACTGTTAAGATCTCTTCTGAGACATTTTTCTTAATCTGAGACACAGATCATCTAATTGACATTAACAATTCAAAAAGCAGCTGAAGACCCTCCTCTTAACTATCTCTTAAAAAATAACTTCTACTTCTCTTTTCCTTTTCTAATGTTCTCTGTATTCTTGCTTTTACCATCTTAACTTTGTATCTAAAACTTTGTATTACTGGCACTTCTCGTGAATATTGCTTTACTTCTCGACGAATCGCTTGCTGTTTTCTCACTTTGGATAAAAGCGTCTGGCAAATAAAGAAATGTAAATGTAGATGAGACTCTCCATTAAATCTTATTGATGTCTATAGGAGACATTAAAGAGATCTCATCTGTGATTTTGTCTTTGGTATGAATGAGTAAATTATATAGGCACACAAATAGAAATAAGTTTCTCTTTCTCCTCGGCAACAGTGTGGAAGAAATAAATAAATGAGCGAGTAAAATAAGAGATCAGTTTAAAATCAGCTCGGAGACGATAAACAATGTCAAACCTCCTGCATTATTTATCATCCCCACCGTCTCTTGAATCAACATCAGCATGATGGAGGGGAAATAGATCTTTTATCAAATAAGCAGCAGTTCATCACCTGTTGTTTCTTGTGCCGGAGACGGAGGCGCTGGAACTCAATGTTCTTCTCTGGAGGACAGCGGGTCAAGGGTCTCCGTTCCACTTATGCCCGCATGTAACACAGAATAAATTGGCACGGCAGAAAAAACAGAAGAGCTTTTCACAGCGGCTCTGGAGGTCAGCGTGCTTTGTTTTGACAGCGGGTTTCAGACGGGTCTCATGTCAATGAGAACTACAGGCAAGTGTTTGAATGAGAAAATACGTTTCATGACTGCAGAACAAAACTAAGATAATGTTGCAAAAGCGCAGATGATATGAAGAAAGTCTCCTAAAAAACACTGACTCGACTTTACAGAGATTCATCGTGTTTAACTCTTTGAGTTTGATGAGGGTTCACCCTTAACCCTGGAGCATGAAATATCTTCTGAAAATCTACAGTATATTACAGAGAAAAACAACTGAAACATTATGACATATTGATTCACAATGAAGAGGTTTTAAAATCTTAATATCTCAACATCATTTGATGAATATTTAAAGACATCAGTAGTATTAAAATGCCTTTGTTCAAAAGATTGACTACAAAATTATTTCTTAAGACCATCAGGGAATCATAAAATAAGCACTTGCAACATGCAAAGATGGCTTGTATAAATGAAAGAGCTATTAGGTTTTTTATAGATAAATTCTCATCTACTACTTCCATTGTTTTGAAAAATGATCTTCATGTCATCCTGTATATTTAATGTGATAGATTTGATTGTTCAGTGTTCTCAGTGTACAGTATAAGCTCTTTATATGGACTTTCTACCTATTTTCCACTCTGACTGTCATTCACACGAGCTGTTGAACCGAACAATAACACATGATATGATTTCAAAGAACAGATTCATTGCCACTAACAGCCCTCTTTCACCTCCTTTAACACGGATGCTGCACTCTTGCAGGTTTCTATGGAGCTGGCAGGGATGCTTACCTCATCGTCATGGCAACAGGTTGGATTACTTGAGCGTTTGTGTGAGTTTGTAATGCCAGAATGCACAAACAGTCAGCCGGTAACACGTTCAGCCGCTAAAAACAATTTCTTTGTGTGAATTTGGATGAATAAACAGAAGCTCTTTTGTCAGAATGTGCCGTGTTAAAGACACAGAGCTGTGTTTTGGTTTTAATTCAAGCAGGTGTGTTTCTACAAGGTTAAACTTCACAAAGATTGTTATATAAATATAAATAATATATTGACCATGAACCCATTCCTGTTCTCTAAACATCAGCACAAAAGCTTTCAGTCAAGTACAATGCACAATTTATCATTGTATTGTTTCATCTCTCTCTCTCTCTCTCTCTCTCTCTCATCAGCATATTGGCATGTTACTGTTGGCTGTGAATTGTGCTGTAGGACTAATAAAAGCGAGATCAAATAAAGCACTCTGCAAATGTGCAAACCCAATTGGATGAGGCGTTTGTAATTTCCATAATGATGCTACAGCAGCCTCCAGCGAAGGCAACTTTGAATAAACTAAGAGCAGAATCCTAATGGGAGCATAGAAAAGATGGCAGACAGAGACAGCATCATGTTAAGCCATGTGCCGTGTGTTTATATTTAAGAAGAACAGCTCGTTCAGTATAATTCGATACCTAATAACATTTATTTTAGATTGAACCGTATTTAAATGTGAAACAACAGAAATAATGTTTGTTTCTGAACAGGTTAGAACAAACAGATCAATGGCTACTTCACAACATGCACTACCAAAGGTTTAAAATAATACCAACATCATCAAAACCTTTTTTTAAAACCATATTAAAGGTGTTCACATCTATTCTGAACTCTTATTGACTCATTTGTCTCAAAAACACCTTTTGAAACAGATGAAACAATACAAGAAAAATTGTACTTGAATACAATTTCCATTATATTGTAAATATATAGAATCTGGCACATGCAAAAGAACCACAAGTTTAAACGAATAGCAGCTCCCATGTCTATACTTTCCTGAATACCTAAAATGAACATAATATAAATATTATTTATAAACACTTCCTAATGCACATATATAATAAAAAATATAAAACATATTTAAAACTACTGTACAGTATTCTGTAAATATTAGGATTTTTGTTTGTCGTTTAACCAACAGCTAGAGCAAAAATAAGACAAAGAAAAGTTTGTTCTGTGTTTAATCACTGCCGGCACATATGGCCTTTATGACACTTGTGTAATTGTCTTACAGTATACTGTATAATTAAATGTATGACACGTTTTGCTTTATAATTGCATGAGCTTATTTATATCAGACCTTGCAGGTAAGTGCTGATGTTTATGACTTTATTTTTCACATCCAAAGGGAAAGAAAAGTGAGATTATGAGTGACAATAGAGATCATCAGTGTTCATTATTTTGTTCTGCACATATATTTAGAGAGCGCGTGCATATATTTACAGATGTGAATGTTATTATTCTCTCACGTGTGTGCGTGATAGCAATGAATTGGTTTAATGACTGATCTCATCATTTTAATCAACAGGCACACATCCAAAATTTTCTTCTGTCAAAAACCAACAGCACAGCAGCAATTTATTTTAATTTAATACGCATTTATAAAGCACACATACATTTCACTTTCTCACCTCTAAACAACCTCTCGGCTTCACAACCTCTCAGCAATTTTCAGCTTTGAGTTTTGTCGAGCTTTCTGAAGCACGTCAGCCATCAATCAACACCTGTTCAACTACAGGCCAACACACACGCATGCACACACACACACACACCCACACACCTACACACACGCGCACGCACGCACGCACGCACACACACACTCTCTCTGTCCTGTAAGAAATGCCAGCTTAAATCACACTTTTTTTCTACTAATACTTTAGTAGAAAACACAACACACTTTAGTAGTGTGTTTACATCACAACATATTGTGTGATATTTTCTCTTGTTAATGCTGCGTTCAAGACACCTCAGATTTAGGATATTTCCCACAACAGACATGGAAGTTTGGTCTGGATTTAACTCCGTCCCTTTCAACATAAGTCGTCACGTTTTCATTTCTTTGCTGAAAGTGATGACGTATTTATAAAACAGTTTGTCCGTTCAGGGCTACTGTAGAAACATCATGACGAAATGTAGACAGAAATAACTCATTCTAAGGTAAGATAAACATGACGGTTCATTATGTAAGGTATTTATACACATCTAAAGACATAGTAAATAATATAAAAGCATCTGCCAAATGTAAATGTAAAAATGCAAAAAAGTAAATAATAAACAATGCATGTAATCCTCAATCTAGATTATGAATAACAAGAACTACTTTAAAGCAGGTGTTTGAATACAAACCCACATCTTTATCCACCGATTCTTTGCCAGCTTCTTATGGCAAAAACGGCCCACAAGTTGTTGGAAGAGCAGGAATCCTGTGGTCCAACAACCATGTTTTGACGATGTTCATTCTCGTTTCAATACACAAAAGCATTGCAAAGCTACAGCAGTTTATAAAAAAAAGTCAAAGTGGTGGACAGGTAGACCATGACAAAATGTGTATTGTTAAAATCTAAAGCAACTTTTTTGAGCCGCTGTTGTAAAGAACAGATAACCAATGCTGGTCATTGGTAACCAGATAAACTAGCTCAGCAAGGATCTGATTTATTTCACGCTTCTCATTTTGTCCTTTCATTTAACATTCAATTGAATATTTAGTTAGACAATGAGCCCCGTTAATAAAACGCTGAAGAGTTCAAGAGTGAAAAATGAAGATGAACAGAGGCCATGTGGTGTCTAAAATGATCCGTGGTCCTCTCTGTCCGGCCCTAGTCATCCGTGTTGGGAGAAATGAATGAACAGACCATTTGCTGTGAGGCTTTACCTCAAATGGGTCTGTGTAAAGAACCTCTATATCCACCTTTCATTTTCCATTTCAATCAGCAAATGCAGTCATTACCGCACTCCATTTGCTGCTGCATTATGTTGACAAAATAGGCCATTACTAACATAAAGTTGGTGAAAAGCAACAAGACTTTCTGCCTGAATTAATTCCAGGCTTCAACCAGAGCTCGAATTATGACTTGAGAGATGTTGCATTGCAGGCCTCATTTACCTCCTGCAAAACACCCGGCCGCCGTAAAAACACGCTGTATGTGGACATTCTGAAACGTCTCTGAAACGTCTCTGAAACGCACGCGCACACACATCACTGAAGAAGATTGTACGAGAGTAATGCTGCTCAAAAATATCCTGACATTTTGAAGACAAAACCATACCAAAAAAAATTGCACACTCCAATATTTTGTTGCACCGCATGGAGCTTTGGTTACACCATACATTCATCTGCAGTGTGTTCACAATCTTATGCAACATCACAATATTTATTTCCATCCAGAGTTGCATTATATTTGGGATGAGATCTTGTTCTGATGATGGGAGAGTCAAACCAAGTTTACTCCAGCACATCTCAAAGACTTTGAAAGTGAAAAACAAACAAAACACAATACACAAAGCCATGTTTACTGCAAATAATATACTGAGGTTTAGGGAAACATGAAACGGAAGCAAATACATGTGTGTGCGTGTGTGCATTTCAAAGGTTTTATTACCTGCTATGGTGAACTGACTCTAATGTGACATTCTCCAACAAAACCATATCTACTGTCATAGTGAAAGTACCTGAGAAACAATGAGAAAACACATGAGAAATAAATCAATAGACATAAGAAAGAGCCGAGTGAGTCGGTGTTTGGCGGGTGAGGAGAATGAGACCCTGAGGGCGGTGTCGTGGTTTGATGCCCGTCTGAGATCAACCTTTCTTTGAAGTCACTAAAGCACCTTTACATTGTGCTAACCTCAGTATTAAATGTCATGCCTGGAGAACTTATAAAGCATTTTCTGTCAACCACAAGTCAAGGGTCACAAAACTCCAAAGGGTCTGTGACAAACAAAACGCTGCCCTTTTAGCACACAATCCTCAGGAACCTAAACACTTTCAGTACTGTGCTTTATAGATGACATATGGGATTATATTATTGCTATGATGGACAAAAAACTCAAATGAAGGCCAGTAATGCACTTTATATAAACTACTACTGCTGATCTATTACTGCAAGTACAACAAACACACCAAAACCTTCAAGGAATGGTTTATTTACCTTCATATCCCTTTAAGGAAACCAAATTGGTTCTTTGGTTTTAACTCTATGTTTTGTAGTATGAAATGTGAACTATAAATGCTGGACACTCGATGGCTTTTCAAAGACAACAATGTCAACATTCAACTCCAATCAGTTCAAATTTTGATTCAATCTAGTTTGTTTTAATGATGCAAAATTGAGCAGTAAAATGTAAACTATGCAAACATTACATGAAATAAACATCACTTAAAAAGTGATGTGTAGATACAGTACAGGATCATCTTTATCAAGCATCTATTTCATGTTTAGACCAAAACTGTGTGCTACTGCATAGCTCGATGAGTCACATGGAGTTTGATTAGATTAGATTAGATTCAACTTTATTGTCATTACACATGTACAAGTACAAGGCAACGAAATGCAGTTAAAGTTGCCGAGGATGACAGAGAAGAAATTGTTTGGAAAAAGGTTTCCTGGTTATTAGAAACGCAGCGCTGTTACCAGGAACGCTGCTTTGCTTTCATCCCATTCAGCTGTCGCAAAAAATTATCTATCCAAAGCTTTTAATTAAAGGCCAAACTCATATTAAAACCTTTTCCGTCATATAAATGTCTCCCGGCGTTGAAGCCAAGTCTTTGTTTGCCAGAGAGCTATTTCGGGGGGGAAAGGTTTGGCACTGTTGGCATTTGTTTGGATGTGTGACCTTTTAAACATTCTTGAAATCTACAGCCATCTTGTTTTCTCTACTGAAATTTCCCAGATGGAGGGAGAAAAAGGCTGGAAAATCACCTGAAGGTCGTGTAACGCTCAGGTCAGCGTGTCGACACGTCAGCGTGTCTGTGACCGATTGACTCGCGTTTGATGTGACGACTGCAGAACGTCAATCTGATAAAGAGTGTGAATGAATGAAATGACACACAACACAACACAACACATATCGCTGAGCGATAAATGCACACGTAAATCTGTATTATTAGATCAAACTAGAATGTTACAAATTTACCAACATGAAAAGTCTTTTATATATTTACAGTCATATACACTAAGGCAAAAAATCCTCCAAACCAAACCAAAATAATTTGGTTGTAGTTTCACATTTTGTCTCTATTACCAAAATGTATTAATTTATGCTATTAGCAAACTTTTTTTAACTAAAAGTAAGGAAGCACACCGTCTACTTTTAAGAAAAAGCAACACAATCTCACAGGGATGACATTTAATCATTTGACAGACGCTTTTACTCAAAGAGTGAAGCAATATTCACGAGAAGTGCCAGTAATGCAAAGTTTCAGATGAAACCTTAAGATGGTATAAGCAAGTATACAGAGAACATTAGAAAAGGAAAAGAGAAGTAAAGACAGTTAAGGCTTCTTGAACAGTGAGATTGATCCAGTTGTTCTGATGGAAAGATTGTTCCACCAGCAGGGAACAGTGAAGGAAAATGTCCTTGAGATGGATCTTATGCCTCTCTGTGAAAGTACGAGGTGACTAATTCGTATTCGTTTGTGCCACGTTAGTCGTACAGTTTAGTACAATTTGCTTTCGGCTCAGTGATGTTAGGTTTAGGATTGGGGCGTTACAAAGTCATTTGAGATTAGATTGAAAAAACGAAAAAGTTGTAATCTATTGTGTACTCAACGTGTACTACTTTTACACTTAAAACAAACTGTGCTTTCTATGTTGAATTAGTATATATGTACTTTAGCCACATCTCTTCTCTCCTCATAAAAAATGTCTTTTTTTCCTGCACGTTGTTTTATTATGTTGTTTCTTTTGTGTTGGATTATTATTTGCTAATAAAATAAACGTGTTATATTTTCAACAGCAGCCTGAGAACCTTGTACTTCTGGAGACTCCAGGTTCTTCAGGTTGATGTTCTGGAAAATGGTGGCACTGGAGACTAAATGGTTCCTCATGGTCTCACACCTTATTATTCATCTTAATTCTTCATTCTTTTGCACTTAAACTAAATGAAGCAGTTTTCTTCTTTATCTGCTTTTGTTTGACTGCTAACCCAATTAACATTTTGCTACTGCATTGTTTGCACCTCCATAAGATGTTGCAGTTTCTAGTATTGCATTAGTATTCTTATATTGGGCATTTAATATTTTTGTATATTAAATGTATATTAAATATCTCATTATACCTGTAAAAGAAATAGTGCCTAATAATTCTGCACACCTAAATATGAAGTTCACTTCAAGCCTTTATATAGCACTTATAAATTATTATATACACAATTATTAGTAATTGTAAAATTGATGTTGTTAAGAATTGATCAAATGTGCCTGGAAATGAATATGATGAGAAAATCAACATACCTAATAATTCTGCACGCACTGTACATACATTACATATGAACTGCATTTGTCAAGCTCAACATATGCAATAAAAATGATCAAACATCTTTCTACTGTTTAATTAAATATTATTTCTATTGTTTATGGTAAATAAAATTTACTTAAGAAATGCTAATAACATTTCTTATTGTCATAAATAATGTCATTAAATAGCTAATAATAATCATGGATCATGAATCTAGCCTCAGGTGTAGGTATTCATTTGATAGAGCAGGTTGACATCTTTCTTCCGCACACGTGCCCTTTTGCACCTCTGAGCTGAAGGACATGATATTTAACCTTTAGACAAGGACACAAGCACATGATGGCAGGAGGTCTATGTGCGCTCCTGTAACACGTGACATCTCATTACAGAAGGTGCAGGATGATGAGAGAGAGAGAGAGAGAGAGAGAGAGAGAGAGAGAGAGAGAGAGAGAGAGACATGGCAGACTCCTACCGGCGTGCTCGATCGATATTGTCTCTGTTAATGAGAGCCTTTGATGAATGGGGAAGTCAACACTGTTGGCTTTTCTCTCGCCCAACCCTCGCTGCCCTCTCCATCATCACGAACCTTTGAATGGAATTTTGAAGGTACCAATTATCCCCTAACATCCACATAAAGGCATGTTAATGGCAGGAATAAAAGTTCTTTATTCGCAGCGTGAAAGAGATGAAGGTAATATGGGATAAGGAAGGGACAGACCGTCAGATTGTGAAGAGTCGAAATGTCTTAGATCAATACAACCATCATCTGAATGCTGACAGAAACTGTTTTAAAACCACCAAACAAAACCAAATCTCGGCCAGACTAGGGAATCATGAACAGGGTTGCCAGATCTGTACAACAAAACCAGTCTATCAAAACTAGCATAGTAATCTAGTCCAAATACCAGAACTTTCATTACAAAAAAATCATCCTACCTAACAATTCTTCCACCTTAAACAATACATAATAGTAAAAATAACAGCAGCAACAGTTTTAATATATACCAGCAACACGGATTTACATTTACACATTTGGCAGACGCTTTTATCCAAAACGACTTATTGCATTATACTATACACTTGTTTCTGAGTATGTGTAATCCAGGGATGGAACCCATGACCTTGGCGCTGCTAGCACCATGTTCTCTCGAAAGCTCTGATCAGGGATCCTTGTGGAAATGAGAACAAAGTATGCACTTTTGTCTCTTATATCCACTTATATGAATGCATATTCGATGCTTACAGGCAACTGGTGAAGTGTTGAGGAGAAAGATTTTCTGCAGTGTCTCTTCACAGATCTATATTGGGTTGACGCAGCGTCAGTCGTGTGAGAGCGGAGCAGAATAAATCTAACAGCATGTTTTTGTCAGGGAGTCCCGCTGCTGTGCCGATCAGAGCTGCTCGATGTGTAAAGTGTGCCGCTGCTCCGGGCCAACGCTACAAATGACACGCAGACACACCAGCGCATGCAAACACTGACAGACTCCCCTCTGTTTAAACTCACTAATGAGGTTACTGGCGAATAACCCCCAGCACCCCAACAAATCACATCAAGTTATCTCATGTTCTTACATCAGAGGACTGCGTCCAAACCACAACACATGCAAAATACGTCACAATTTCAGATTTGTACTACAGTGTAGATGAGGCCAAAAGACTTTACAATAATGATATTATCACAATATCGAACATAAGTAATGCTATCAGTCTGAAATGTTGTTTATTTTGTGCTTTCTATGAGTGTGAAGAGACAGAGAGAGTGAGTTTGTAACCGTTGTGACTCAAGACGAAATGTCAAACGGGTGTAAAAGCATCAGCTACTGTGTTATCATTATCATTTAGATTATTTGTCAACTAAAAAGTCATATACATCTGGAATGACATACAGGTGAGTACATGATCAGAGAATTTTCATTTTTGACTGAACTATCACTTTAATTCATTTTCCTGAAAATAGCAAAAATTCGTTTATTATTGCCAAAAAATATCAATAAAACTGCAGTTAGGTTGTTTCAAGTAACAACAACTCAAAAAATACAGATAACTATCACAAAAATACAAACTAAAAACATAACAATATAAAATAAGGATTATCTCCTAGTTTGCAAATAAATGTTCATCTCTCACAGTACATCACAAATAAAGTTGACGTACTGATTTTCTTTCTTTTGTTTGCATTGAAAAGCCTTGGGATATAATGGATGTTGAAAACAGATCAATGCATTCGATCACTTGACTAGTACATCTGCTAATGCAAACATTGCCCTTGCATGCAAGACTCTGCGAATGAATTTGAATATTCTGAGCATTTGCATCCAAACACCAAAGAAAACGACCCGATCTTTCATAGTCATTTCTGTTATTTTCTCTAAACTGAACGTGTCTCCAGTTTCAAGTTCCTGGGGATCCACATCTCGGAGGACCTGTCCTGGACTACCAACACCTCCAGCCTGGTCAAGAAGGCTCACCAGCGCCTCTTCTTCCTGAGGACACTAAAGAAGAATCGGCTGTCCTCGGCTATCCTGGTGAACTTCTATCGCTGTGCAATAGAAAGCGTCCTGACCAACTGTGTCACAGTCTGGCATGGGAGCTGCTCTGTTGCAGAGCGCAAGGCACTGCAGCGGGTGGTGAAAACCGCCCAGCGCATCACAGGGACTCCACTTCCATCCATGGAGGACATCCAGAGGAAACGCTGTCTGCGTCGAGCTCGCAGCATTCTTAAGGACTCCTCTCATCCCGCTCACAGACTGTTTTCTCTCCTGCCCTCCGGCAGGCGTTTCAGGTGCCTCCGGACCAGGACCAGCAGACTAAAGAACAGCTTTTTTCCCAGAGCTGTCTCTTTATTGAACTCTGCCCCTCACTGATCCCACTGCCCCTCATTTACTACTACACTCTTCTCTCCCCCCTCATTGCACACCTGTCTTCACTTGTTATTTGCACTAATGGACTGTCTATACATAACATTTATGTTCATTTGCACTACCAGACTGCTCATTTGCACTGCCAACTGTTCATTACAGTACCGACTGTTTACTGTTTACTATGCATCTTGCACTCCTACACTTTAACTGAAATATGCAATAACTTCTTCCATTGCACTGTTACTTCGATAGCTTCTGTCCATAATTTATTTGCACTACTCTATATTTATCGCACTGCTGCTCACCATAGCCTAACTTATTGTATACAGCCACCTGTACATTTCTGTTTATAGTAAAAGCCATCTGTACATTATGTTCATAATACATATCCATCTGTAAATTTCTGTTTATAGTAAAAGCCATCTGTATATCATGTTCATAGTATATATCCATCTGTAAATCTCTGTCTATAGCAATAGACATCTGTATATTATGTGCATAGTATATATCCATCTGTTAATTTCTGTTTATAGTAATAGCCATCTGTATATCATGATCATAGTATATATCCATTTGTAAATTTCTGTTTATAGTAAGAGACATCTGTAAATCATGGTCATAGTACATTTCCATCTGTAAATTACTTCTGTATATTTATTTATGTAACTTATGCAACCAATGTATATCCTGCACTTGCTGCTATTGCACTTCTGGTTAGACCCAAACTGCATTTCGTTGCCTTGTACTTGTACATGTGTAATGACAATAAAGTTGAATCTAATCTAATCTAATCTAAAGCTGAGGTCTATACAGATGCAAATGTCTTCTGCCACTTTACAAAGAAAAGCTACGCACATCCTTTTCATCACGTCATGTCTTCTACACCAGTTTATCTGTGAGCTGTCAAGCCTTCCAACGCACTTCTTTCTTTCTTCACCCGGAGCTTTTAAAGCACGAGGTCATTTCCGCTCGCTCTATCTGCACTTATTCAACACAAACCTGAAAGGAAAAGCTCCGGGCTGATAATGTTTGAGGAGGAACACTGTGATCAAGTTTTAATCCGAATCAACATTCTCTTCAGAAATGTGTTTGCTGCTTGTTTGGAAACACGTTCGTTCTGCAGTAGTGCAAACATATTATGTTGCTGAAAATGTCAACCATACCATGAAAAAGTAAGGTTTTTACTGTACTAACAGCACATTTTCAACATTTTTTGGTTGGTTTGAATTCTAATGTGAGGTCGCTCTTCAAGTTTTTAAAGAGTTTGTTTTAGTGCATGATTTTCCATTTTTAGGATCGTCACATCCATAACGGTCCATACTCCTCATAAATATACACATGAAAATGAAAATAAAGTAACTATTTTATGTTCTGTGAAGAGATATCCCTTTTTCTGGTTTGTACATTTTAATTCACAGAAATTGATCTCCCAAGCCCTGCTTTTCTCTGTCATCATGCACTCAAAATCTGTACCAATTTTTTTGTTCTGCTAAACAAAAAGTAAGATATTTGTAAGAATGTCAGATCTCATCCCTCATTTACTGCCATAGTAGGGAAAATAAATACTATGAGAGTCAATGCAGATCTGTTTGGTTACTGACATTCTTCCAGATATCTTCCTTTGTGTTCAGCAGAACAAAGAAATTGATACAGATTTGAAACAATCTAACGGTGAGTAAATGATGACAGAATATTTATTTTTGGGTGAACAATCCCTTTTATGTCATGGGCTGAAATGTGAGGTTCTGCAGTCAGTATCCAGTGTGTTCACCTGTGTTTTATCTCTCTGTTTTATCTCTCTTAACTCTCTTTTCTCTCCTGCAGTTTTATCTTTTGCTGTTGGAGCGCTTCTGCACACAATATTCTTATCAGCACGTTGGCAGAACGGCTTGTGTAAATCCCTCGCCGCGCTTCTCATCCGGCACGCCGCACGGACGCACGCGAAATAAACTGCGGTTTGATCTTGCCAACAGAAGAACAAACACTTTGAACAAAACACAATAGAAAGCTTGAGACCAGATGCCCTTAATATCGCCTCCCTATCTCTCTGTTCCAAAAAAAGAGGATTTCAGTCGCATTTTTCCTTGAGCCAATTTAAACTTCCATGTTCGATCTCTCTTCAAGCGTCACGATTCTTTCTCCGCTCATCACCTCCTCCGTGGCTTTATTTCCACCTCTCCTCTGGCCTCCATCTGTCATTATGAGGTTTGTGCAGAACATCGCACCAGCGTACAGAGCCAGAAAGCCTCAGCGTCGACTTCCACAAAATCACACGGATTCTCTCGGAAGAACACAGGGAGTGATTTTATCTCCTCGTGCGATCCAATTTCCCGATGTGACTACAGAGGCGATCACAGAACAATCCTGATGTTTCTTGGTAAATCGAGAGCTTGTCGGCAAAGGAGCAATTAGGCCGTATGGATTCATCAGAGTTCAGCGGCGGTACACTGCTGAGACTGCACTCTTACATCAATGAGAACAACACACACACGCACACACACACACACACACACACACACACACACACACACACAGTACATTAACACGGGGTGTCAGCGCTAACGCTTCTTTTTTACCTTGAATGTGTTGCCAAACTAAAATGTGGTTCTGCTGGCGTTGCGTCAATGCCGTTGATCGAGGCAGAAGTTGAACATTTCTCAACTTTTCAAGCGTCAAAGCAGGTGACAGCCAGTCAGATCGCCTAGTGCAGATGCACGCTAGCCGATTGTGTTCATGCAAGACCGCAGAACAATGTGATTGGCTGTTGTCACTATTAAGATGGTGCAATTCCATCAAGCGTTGATGTTGACTCCAAGATCCATGTAAGAAAGAACACAGGAAATGGTGATCCTGGACAGCTGAACTTCATTCAGACACCTCATAAAACTGCAATGAGATGTCGCCAAATGTCCAAAGTAAAGACTATCCGGACATGAGGACATTTAGATTCTCACATGGAGAAAGATTTTTTTTGCCAAAAAATAATAATAGATATGCATTGAAAGAGACCACAGTCATCCCCAGCGAGAATTTAATTAAAATGTTTTTTTAGATAATGTCACTGAGGGGATAGTTCACCCTAAAAATACAATTTTCTGTTTATTTACTCCCCCGCAGGCCATCTAAGATGTAGGTGACATTTTTTCTTGAGCAGAACAATAAAGAAGTTTTTCATGTGGACATGATTTTTTTAAACGAATAAGGAAAAACTCTG
This sequence comes from Oreonectes daqikongensis, assembly GCA_026939265.1. Taxonomy (NCBI): domain Eukaryota; kingdom Metazoa; phylum Chordata; class Actinopteri; order Cypriniformes; family Nemacheilidae; genus Oreonectes; species Oreonectes daqikongensis. The sequence goes on along the minus strand of JAOTQM010000645.1, from coordinate 64,707 downwards.
GTTAAAAAATACCCATGTACGTGTGGACTAGGCCTCAGAATCTGCCCACGAGCACCCCAGCAGCCACCTAGCAACCACCCACAACACCCTAGCAACATCTAGAAAGCTTATCTGAATTATAGCATGTGTCAGGTGTGAACAGTTAATTTCATAATTTATAAGATTTTAGATTTATAGATTACCAATAGATTTACCAAACACATAATCTGTTCTTTCAAAAATAAATTCTCTTCATATGAGTGGGATTCAATATTTCATGTATTGTTTATGGCATGATGCATTACACACAACTGAAAGGTAAATACAAAACCTTCATTTTTATTTTTGTGGTAAGAAACCATTTTTGTGATCATAATAAAATCATAACACAATGTGCTTAGATTTTCAATTCTATAGACAGTTCTAGCTGACCCTATGGCATAATAATGTATGTTTGAATAGGGTGTTTTAACATGGGCATGCACTTCTGTATAAGGGTTCGAGGTAGACATTGACAGGTTGGAGCTGTTTTCATTTCAACAGCTTCTCATGAATCAATTATACATGAACTCCCAGTATTTCAGGAGCGCCAATCCATTTGAGACACAACCATAACCGCTTTCTCCTTCCTGCACCAAACAAAACAGACGATGTTTGGGAGGAAACGCTGGTGATATACAATCTCAAGCCATCTGGAGGCAATAAACCAGAAACATATGTCCAACAGTTTAGATTCATATTGAAAAGAACAGGTTGGTAAATTCTCAGCGGTGTAGATATTTAATCGCAGCGATATATTCTGAAGAAGACAGTAATCAGAGTAATGAAGAAACTCTCAGCATATGGATGCATGAACTTATTAAAACAATACACTGTGTTTAAAATCATGTGCACATCTTTCACCTGTTCACATTACACATTAAACAAAAGTAGTTTTTATCTGTTTGAGGTGAAGCTGAAAGAAAATAATGGTTTCGTCTTTTTTCAATATATAAAGTATGGACAAACGCAACTATAAATCAAACTAGAACGAGTTTATATTTGACTCAACCATTAACAACTCAGCATAGGTTCATTTAAACCATATTTTACCTGACCATAGGTTAATACAACCCAACATTTTTGTTAGATTAAACTCACTCTAACCATACATATTAATTTTGTACATAAAATATAAATACAGTATTTGCTCTGTTAACTGAATGTAAATGATCACGTGTCATGTTTAAATAATGTTGTTGCCATTTGGCCTCATGAATACTCCATTATACTTCATGACTATAGAAAACGGTACGCAGCGAATAAAGTGTGAATAGCTTTCTGGTCGTCTGCTCCGTCTGTTGTTAATAAAAGAAGTGAAATGAATGCTTGATGCTAGATGAAGCCCTTTTAATATTGAACCTATCATGTCTCATTCTTTCTGCCCTGTGATACTAATTGGCTTTTTTTCCTCAGACTTGAGCAAAGCTACATTTGATTTTATGACCTGAAAGGAAGGGCTGTATGCAAATAAGTACACGGCACGGCACGCACGAGCCCGTAACAAAAGAGAGGGGTATTAAAGTGAGGGATTTGATGTGCTTTTCCTTTATCCAACCTGTTTGTCTCAACTGGCTAACATGTCATTTTCAAGATGAAAAGGTTGACCATGAATGAGAAAGAAAAGATCCAGGAAAATTAGGTAGTATACACTAACAAGAGTAAAGTGACTATAGAAAAGTACTCCAACTAACATTTATTCAGTAATGACATCATCCTACATGAAGTGACATCACTGTTTGTATCAAAGCAAAACCACAAACATCTATAAACAGGTTTTAAAAACCACTGAGAGTTACGCAATCGTTTCCTTTTAATGTGATGTGTTTTGTCCTGACTTATAGTTTTTAAAATTGTTTTATTTTTAATTCTTTCTTTTTTTGTATTGTAACTGCACTTTGTTGATGTTCTCAAAGAAAAAAAAAACATCTGTAAAATGTCTATGTTATGTCTTAGTTGGTGATATTAGTAGGTTTGTCTCACTGTATCACATCCCATAAAGTTTGATACTGTATAACTAAAATACAATAAAATGTTACCATGAAAAAGTAGTTTATAAAATTATTTTAAATATAATGTCATTTGTCAGAATTGTCATGTTCAAACTGGCTGTATGCTGTAGTTTGCCGTTGTGCCAAATAATTTGGTCAATTCTGTATACCATACATCTCATGTTTTAATGGTTTAACTGAACATTTAAAGCAAATGTTGCACAAACATCACTATTGTACATATAGACCAGAAAATATATAGAGTATTCTTCTGTACTCAAGCATATTCGTTTTCTTTAGTTCATAAAGTATTACAGATGCGGCAAGTTAAAAAAATCTAATCCAACGGTTTGATAGTATGATTTTTCTTACAGTGCTGTGAGATTTGTGCTTCCATTTATTTATTTTCTATAAAGCAGCTTCACAACAATGTAAAACTGTGAAAAGTGCTATTTGAAATGACTGAACACAAATGATTGAAGTCAAAATATCTACTTCTGTCCTTTTGAAGGCATCTCTATTTTTGAAGGTTAACTGTGTGTCGAGTGTGTATGTAGCCTAACAATCATGAAGACGCTTGTGTTTGATGGGAAAGTGGTGGTGAACAGACGTCTGCTTGAGTAAAGATAACACAAACCATTCAACACATGATGTGTGACGTCGTTCAGCAGGACAGAGACGGACAGATGCCCAGTTTCTAACATCCACAAGTGAAGTTGCACCTTATTAGGAAGTGTAATGATGATGGGAACTGAAATGGTCCATTTATTAAATGAATAAATCTGTTTTATGAATCAGAAATGATCATTTCTAAAAGCTGACTCTGAGTCGTGGATTTTTCAAAAGAGCTGATCCAGTGAATCCTCCGCATGTTAAGTTGCTAAGCAACTATTAACAGTGTAATGAACTATATTAGTTAGAAGAAGAGACATTTATTGTGATTATTCTTAATACATTTCATTAAACACTAACACTGGTGTATTTAATATAACAGCATCAAAGCAATGATCCACTCAAGGCTGTGCTGCTTTACTATGGTAAAGTCAGTGAAATACAGTCTTGAGAGGCTTCTTCATTTTATTCGATTAGATTAGCAAGATTATTTTGTCATATGCCTGCTTAGCTTTAAAAGAGCTCTTTTATTCGAATTTAATAACTAAACACATTCCCAACACTGAGTGTGTTTTTCAATTTAAATGCATTTTCTTTCTTTATATCTTTCTTATATTCCTGACAGGACAACCACATGAATTTTACATGTTTTTTGCACATGATGGGTTTTTAGATGGGAAAGTTCACACATTTCACACGTTGTGAATTTCATGTGAACCGTCTGTGATATTTGTAGTTGTCTGTATTATTTAAGGATTCTGTGTTTGATTATATCAGCCGTATCCATTATTGAACAAATCTACATTCATTTTGTCAAGAAGGACGCACACAGCATCATTATTATCATTATGTTTAAAAAGCACCGGGCCATCAATTCTTTATTAAGATACAGCATCATCTTCAAGCTTTATTTGAGTTTCCTTTCTGAGAAATGCTTTGTATGAATCATTCTATATCCTTTTACAGCATAAGTGAGATTATCCTGGTGCTCGAGAAATGTATTCAGTTATTTGTGTTGTATTTATTCTCTCTTTCTGATAACATACAAGCATGCAAAACAATGAAGTGACTTATACTGTTGAAGCCTTTAAACATTCATTCTGTCTTATAAAAGAAGAGCCTTCAACAAAACTGAAGGACATTACATTTGTTGATTTAAAGAAAGTATTTTTATAAGAAATGAATACATGCAGAAATAATAAATTAATAAATAAATCAGTCAATTAATTTCAATAAACTGAATCAGAAACGATACAATAAAAATACAGACTAAAGTCATTCATGTACAATTGTGAAACAAAGTACGGGTTGGGAATCAAAAGATTAGGATATAAAAATATTTTTTTTTTCACACACAATGATAGTGTGTAGAGATACATTTTGATCGGTGGATTTCTCTTCAGGATTGTGGGTAGTACTGCAGTTCTTTCTCTGGAATTCACTTATTAAGCAAAAAACGGAACTTTAGTATATTTAGATGCTCATGGAAGTGTGTCTATATTGAAAGATTTATGTGTTATTGTTCATCTATGGTCTTTACTTTGGAAACCTGGCTCTTGTGTCTTGTTGAAGGTCTATTCTCCCATCAGCTCTGCTCCGCTGGTACTGCGCCAAAGTAAAGATATACCGACATCTACAACAAGCCATCAAATTTCATCAGTCAACAAACTTCATCAATCACTTTATCAGGCAGTGATCTTGTTTATATGTATATTTTTTATGCCATGCTATACGTTCACGTTAAGCAAAAGGTAAATGTCAGATATAAAAATGCCAGGCAAGTCTTCCTCTCAGAATGAAATACTGAAGCTGGTGTAAAGCGGTAGTCCCAAAACCCACAACTCTATCATAAAGAAGCCAACAGAGAAGTTATGGCTCATAACTTATTTTCATTGTTCATCACGGACACGGTGAGTATAGTGCACACGCTTCTTTAAAAAGCTATTCAAGTCTTTTGACCTTTAGTGATAAAGAGATGCTCTATGAGCCAGACCAGAAACTCAGATCGCTTCCGTCAGGTCCACTTCAGACCGAACCAGATCATGAAGCTGATGTCTCTCAACGTTGTATTCATAAATTATCATAAGCGTTTACTTACGGCACTTTTCTTTTGGAATCTCAGCAAATATAGACCAAGCATATCATCACGCCATTCAACTATCAAAACGAAAAATACAAATGATTTTCAAAATAGTGCTACCAAAATAATCATTCAAAGGCCAAAAGATCTTATAAACCTAGCAAATGTAGTAAAACTGATATGATTCAAGGTGTTCATATATTTTCACAAATGCCATCAAATACAGTGATGCTCCAGCCCAAAACATCATCTTTCTGTACCGTTTCCATCATTTAAACAGATGTTTTCATCAGCAAAAACAAACACAAGCTGTGATGACAAATATGTTACAAAACAAGAGAAATAGCAAGTAACACTTGAATATCAAGGAGCGTCAAGGTAAAGTAAGAAAGTGTTCTTAAAGAAAGAACTAAGGACAGAGTCGTCTATCCTGCAGGTCAGGAGACAGCGTTCAGTACCTCTCTCTCTCTCTCTCTCATTCTGGTAATATTGTGTCATCTAACACGTTATTCCCAGACTGTGTCTCAGACACGGGCCATGATCTACTGCAGTCTGAAGTGAAGAAAAGAAGAAATAATTGAAGAAGAAAAGCCCGAGGAAATCTCAGAGCACGCCGTGTGTACATATACTGTGTTTCTAATCCCCGGAGACGTTTGACAGATGCTCAGAGAGCCCAGCAGACACAAATGTCTCCCAAAAGAGACGAAAGGAGAAAAGAAACATCCTGAAACAATATAGATAACAAATAGTTCGACACTTTCTGAAGAAATAAACATTTTATAATAAGACACCTTTTCCAACTACGTGAACAAACGACGTATAAAACTACTTCAAACTCTTTCATTTATACATATAATATATTTTGTGTAATTGTTTGTATTGTGTTTGCATTAAAAGGATAATGAAAATTCTTTTATCATTTATTCAGCTGCAAACCTGTAAAAGATATTTTGAAGAATGCTGATAATCAAACAACACTGAACTCCACTGACACATTTCTCAAAATATCTTCTGTTGTGTTCCACTGAAGAAAGACTCACATACAGGTTTACAAACACATGAAGGAGAAATAAATGAAGTTTTTTGTATTATGTTTAGCTGAACTAACTGTTCTACAGTAGTGCTTAACTGCCTCTCACACATGTAAGCAACGATTAAAAGCCAGCGAGAGTTAAAGAAACTGCACTGCTGCCCTCAGAAAACAAGCAGAAACTCAGGAGTCCCTCCCTCTCTTTCTGAACAGGTTACGGAGCGTTGCACAGAAAGCACAGGCCTCATTACACCCGGAGCCAGAGCCTTTTTATCTACTTCATATGGAGAGCGCCTCTGGTTATTGATCACATCTTGCTGTTCTTGAATACCTGAAGCATGGCAGACACAGGAGATTGGTCGTGTTTATTTATGTGCAGAAGAAAGTCAACGCTCTTATGTGATTTATACCAGAAGAGCCACAATTACACCGTAAGTACCCGTTTCTCTGCTCATACACGCCATGAAACGTGGTCAAGTTCACCGATGGAGATCTGTGAGGAATTTAAACAGACACGGTCAGAAAAACCATGCAAAATTCAGCACTGGGCCAGAAGCCTCAAACATACACCCCGTCACATCCTTACTGATATCAGACAGACGCAAAGAAAACAAAAACTGGTGACTCCACTGGGTTTATACACGTCTTCTGAATTACGACCATTCGTTTGTGAGAGAACTCATGACTAGTTACTGATGTGTCAACACATTTGACTTTAGCACTCATGTGGTCACGTATGGTATGAGGACGGCTGAAAGATTCCTTTAAGGAGAGTAAATAATGACAGAACAGCATCATGTTTTTCATTCTGTTAGTCAGCTCTATGAAGGGTTAACACTCACTGCCTTGTTACCGAACTGAATAGATGGAATAGTTTGGATGTAATTTATGTGCAATCTATACGAGCAGCTGCCAGTTTCATACGCCGCTGAAGAAGGTGCTGATGTCAGTAGAGTTATCAATGCAGCAGCCCGTCGGGAGCGAGACGCTGATAAACTTGAAAATCACATCACGGAGAGAAGCCTGCTGTCGTACTACAGTCTCAAAGCCATTGACATTGAACTCTCTAGTGTATTGCTGCTGTAGCTGCGAGCCATACTAAAATGATCATATCAATAATAATTCAACTAGATTTGCTTTCTCCTGAAGGAAAAATCAGAGCTCGCAGGGCAACAAAAGAATAGTGTTTAGGTAAGTTAAGGCTGTGCATTCTGTGTAGTGATAGACCCATGAAACACTGTGGCCGTGTTTTATTGGGTCGATATTTGTTAGTTTATAATTATCGGTATCGGCTGATAGCAAACATTTAATGGTCGATGCAGAATCTTAAAAAAAATTATAATCTCAACCCAATATATCAGCTACATGCTACTATATAGCCACATAATACACAATAATTGCTAAAAGGATAGTTCACCCAAAAATGTGTCATCATTTACTCTCCCTCATGTCATTTCTCATCTGTATAAATTACTTTGTTCCGATGAACAAAGAGAAACTTGGAAGAATGTTTGACTATCATAGTAGGAACAAATTAAATGGTCAATAGTCAAATGTGCCCCAGAACTGTTTGTTTTCCTAAATTCTTCAAAATGCCTCATTTTGGGTTCAAATTTTTCCCTACTATTGTAGTGGATGATGTCCCAGAACATAAAACATATATGTATACAGGTTTGAGACAACAGAAAAATGAGAAAATTTTCATTTTTGGATGATCTAGCCCTTAACTTGAGCCAGTAAATGTAAACGCTCTATCATGAATGCCGTAAGTCATGTTTACTTTTATGTTGGCTGCATATAAGAATAAAAACAGTCACATGATACTAGATACTAAATTTAAACTAAATACACAAGTGAAATTGTGCGATCAAACGCATCAAGTAGACACCCCTAACGTTTTCTAAAACCTCAAAACGACACACAATGTGCCACCGAAAGGCATCAGATACGCAATGAATTACCATCACCAATTATTAACACTAACTGTGTCAAACATCGGTCAAACGTCACAAGCAGCATATGGCACTTTTGCCATGACGTCACAAGTTTTACCAAAGACAAAAAACACTTAACTCGCCCTAAACGATCAGACGGTCGCTTCACTTAGCTAATTGTTTGGGGTTTTAAGACTCAATGCACTTGGGACACGGATATTAATATGCATCACTTTTATGAGCGCAGAATGAAAGATTTGTGTGGTTGCATCGTCTAATTACGATTCTTCTTTAGCACTGCCGGCATATGGAAGATTACTTAAAAGTCATCCGTCAACAAGACACAAGCACACTAATTTCATTAGCCCTAACAAGCTTCGTGGTGTTGTGAATTACAATGGAGATCCTCGGGCTGGTGAAACTGTTCATTTTAATGTTCCCTATTTGAGAAAATTGAGAGTGTTATTCACACAATACAGTTAAGTGCTTTATAAAATGTATATAAATGTTCATGAGAATCAGTAAGATCGCAGGGCTTGAGCGGTTCTCAGCCATAAACATTAGTATACCTTCGGTTTTAGGATGGTTACCACATATACGGACGGACCTCCACTTCACAGTGTAGATGTGATATTTCATACATAAATACAGCAGTGGGATTATCCATTTCCACATTTTAAATATATGAATTATGTCCCCAACTCCAGTGAATTTCCAGCACTATATCTCAAACATAAAGCATCATAGCGCTCTCAATGCTGCATTTATTTGGCTTTCTTAATAAATGAGATGAGATCATCCATATTTCATCAGCTGTAGTGAATGGAGTATTGCTCCATATGAAGAATTCATGAGCAGAGCACAAATACTGATCTGGAGTCAGTCTGCAGCTCTGCTCTGTACAACAGTAATGCTGACTCAACAACATGAAGATGAGTTTAAACTGAAGCTTTTTGGGATGTGTACTCATTTTAATAATTGCATGCATTAAATGAGGTAATGCAAATTCTCTAGACGTCATACTGTGGTAGTGTGATGCTGTTGGACAGTAGGAAAATATACTGTACTTTTCCCTGAAAAAACTTTACTAAGTCATTAATAGTTTTGTTGACTTTCACTGCACTGTATTTAAAAAAACAATACTTTTACTCCATGCATTTACCATGCTCGATTCTAAGCTACTATAGTCACGTCTTTTCTATGAATCAAGTGAACCGGTTCACAAATTGGGCTGAAAGATTCATTCTAAATCCAAACCCTGAATCCCGTAACCTGTGCTCTACATGATTCAAACAGACATACGACCACGGAATCGTTTCATGAGTTGACTCACTGAATCTTCAATGCATCGTCTCCGCCTTTCAACTGTTGTTGAACTTGAGCAGCGTGTATTAAAAACAGCAGAATTAAAACAAAATATACAGATATCATACCTTCTCTTTCGAAATGTCCAAATGTTAAGGATGCTGCAGTTCGTGTGGAGGCCGGTAGTGTAGGGAGACGAGTACGGGGGAAAATGTGCTCATGTTTTCTGCTACCAGTCAATAATCTGGCTGCTGCATTTTGCACCAATTGCAATCGGTCCAGAGATGATTTAAGCAAACCCAGATAAAGTGAGTTACAGTAATCCAACCTTAAAGTTATAAACACATGAATTACAGTTTGAAGTTTTGCATCTTGATTTTAGCAATTGATCTTAATTATAAGAAACTGCTTTTAACAAAAGTACTAATGTGCTTATCAAAACACAACGTAGGACAAAGACAACGGCAAGGTTTCTAATACGGTCTCGTACATTAGATGACCACGGGCCAAGCTGCTTGACAAACACACAGCTGTTGGGCCAAAAATCATGATTTCAGTTTTATCATTATTTAACTGTAAAAACTTCAAGTCCATCCAGCATTTATTTCAGATTAGACAAAGAATAGTTATTGTTTTCAACAGGAAAATAAAGTTGGGTTTCATCGACATGAAGATTATATGATAAATTATGTTTCCTGAAAAATATAACCTTGAAGGAAATCCGTTGTTCACAACGCCAGAGCTTTGCATTGCCACTATCAAAACGCTGCTCAGTTAATTCCAAAATCAAGAGTTGGCGTTCAGTGGAAATCTACTGTGAAGACATTAACCAGGAGATATTTGAAGATGTTTTCTTTTAGATTGTTTTTTATGAATTGTATGCTTTATGTCAGCAAAATGACAGAAATATTGGCTTTCGTGAATTTTCTATCGAACCACAGAATGCATAGAGTGAAGTTAAACGATTTCTTTCCATGAACATATACTGTGAACATTATGTGTTGACTGTACTTAAAATATATGTGCATTATGGTAAATTCAACTTAAGGAGATTTTAAGTCAAAATATCAAGAAAATCAGTACTCATGTAAGCTGTACTTAATTGTTTTATTAATTAACCTTAATGTTTATATAGCATAGTAAAATACATTATTATAACAAATTGTGTTTACTTAATTTTAACTGTAGTTTGCACAACTTTTAAAGTTTTCCATTCACTTTATTGTAAAAGCATTTTCACAATTATGTGGATTTTTTTGTGTTGTGTAGGTTGCGTTTCATGACTGTAAAGCATTCAATTAATTTCCTTTGTATTCTATAATATGATTTATTCTTATAGATGTATTTATTGCATTTGCATTCAAATCATTAAAATGAATATATCTTTCACACACAGGGAGCCGAGGCCCGTACAGACTTTGAACGCTTTCTCTCTTCTTATCTTTCCCTCAGTGGACGTCGAGGGAGGAAAGCATGAAAATGCTTGGATGACTGAACTGAACCTGCTTCAAAACGGTGTTTTATTGAGCAGCTGTGACGTGTTGGTAAGAGGTTATCAGCCATCTACATCAAACACACCCTGACCAATGCTTGTCGCTCTCAAGGGACTCTGGCCATGTTTAAATGAGCAGAATGCAAGATTAGACTGTCAGTCAAGACACTTATTAGGAAATAAATAGGTCTGAACTCTGTGACATTGCCAATAGATGCATAATCCTAGCAGATCAATGACAGACGATCCTGTCAGCAAGTAAACTCCTACCTGAACTGCTCGTGCATGTCTTGAGGAAATATTAAGGCCCAACACACAACCAAAAGAAAGAAACTCTCTGTGACAAACCTGTCAGTAGCGGCACTCTTGTATCCGTTTCAGTTTAATAAATGTAAAATTGATGGTAAACTCAAGAATCAACTCATGTAGTTCTTGAGTGTTTGTGAGGAATTGTCATACTCGAGTATACTGTATGTAGTAAGTGACTGGCACTCTGTGAAGTGTGTAGTGTGCATTCGGCCTACATCTCAGTGCTCAACTCTTTTAGCTCAGTGGATGATGTTTGTTGTAAATCTGATTTGTTCATGTGCCATTTAGGGATTCTGAACATCATGTCTATAGACAGATGAGTAAAAAAACACAGGTGTTGCGTCCATATTCGAACTAAACCGAATGAGTATGTCCCAAATCATAGTATGTTCACACTAAAGTGTATATACTAAGTGTATAAAAAAACACTACATACTTTTAGTTCATAGTATAAGTAGGCGAACTGGGACGCAGCAAGTGTATTGATATATGTGCATCCCAACACTTTCTCACTGCACTGTATTACTTGTATTACAGAACCATTGAAAAGTTTAAGGTCACTTGAGTGAAACAAGTTTACTATTATTCCAAAATGTGGTAAAAACAAAAAACCTAATCTTACACTTTTGACTGGTAGTGTGCTGAAAAACTGAAATAACATTCGACATTCAAGCCATTAAGGGCTTTTGTTTTTATACGGAGAGGATATTTTCCTCACACAAACAATGCTGTGTTTTTATGTTGTCATTATTCAGTAAGTTATTAACCTGTTGCATTGTGGGGGCTGCTGGCTGTTCAGCAGTGTACTGAAGGTGATTTCAGGTTTATTTACACACACGCACGCACGCACACGCACGCACGCACACACACGCACGCACACACACACACACACACACAGAAAATACTTTGGTCTCTTATCGGTTCAGGCCAACCGTTCTGTTCAATTAAACGTCCGTCGCTGAGTAGAAGCGGCACATAACTGATTATGACTGTCAGAAGCACACGCAGAAACAGAAACACACGTGTAGATGAGGATTATTCTCGCACAACAGCAAAGACAAACATTTTTAGTTCTGTTTAAAGAGCCATGAAGATAAGACAACCTTCACAGAATGTGTTATTTGTGTCTGGATAAAGTCTGGGCTTTGGTTACAGTACACGTTGTTGTGTTTTATAGAAATGCTTTGCCTTCATTTTCTGTTTCCAGATAGCTCTGTCTAGGAAATAAAAATCACAAATGAGCCCATAATTGCTTTTTGAACACGGCTGTAAGAGTAGGTGGAGATTAAATGAAAAGCGTAGTGTCTAAAAATCCTTTAAAGAAGAAAGCCTTTGGTCATTTCATTTCAAACATCATAATATTGCCTGAAGCATTTGTCGAATTATTCCAAGAATACCTGATTTTTGGTTCTTGTATGTCAACAATTGACTCATTTGTGTGAATAGTATAGTCAGAGTTTATAGTTTACCCTCTTAAAAATAAAGGTGCTTAAAAGGTTCTTCACAGCGATGCCATAGAAGAACCTTTTTTGGTTCCACAAAGAACCATTCAGCCTAAGGTTCTTTAAAGAACCATCCTCTTTCTTACTTTTTTATAATCTGAAGAATTTTTTCATCACAAAGAACCTTTTGTGAAACAGAAAGGTTCTTCAGATGTTAACGGTTCTTTATAGAACCAAAAGGTTCTTCTATGGCATCAAATAACCTTTTGAAGCACCTTTATTATTAAGAGTGTGGTTGTGTAAACGTGTTAGTTAGAGTTAGTTTCAGCATTATAGTTTCAACAGATTTCACTTAATGACAGATATTTGAATTGTCTTGTTGCTTGAGTACTGAAATTTGAAATAAGAGCCACCACATTCGAATAGTTCACATTATACGTGTTTACTGGCGTACCTGAGTTTTGAAAGAACAACATCTGAGCATAAAATCTCTTTCTAGAATAATGAAAGCTCATATCTTTAGCTCCTGAACGAGTCCTTACGCTAATAATTCCCTCCCGCTCGTGTGTTTATTTCACTCAGTATATTGTCAATAGCTGTTTGACTGGCGTCCCAGCGGCCCGCTCTCATCTCACAGACATCTGATTAGAAAGGTTGTTCCTCTGCCAGATGCCTCCATATCTGTCTCTCATCAATTACTGCTAATTAAAAAAGCTGCCGAACGGGCTCAAACACGCTCCACGTGCCCGCTGATGAAAGTGGCCTTTCAACTATTTATGGATGTGCGACTCTGAAATCTGCTGCCCGCCAATTTGGCCAGAGAAACTCGATCAACACGTATGAAGTTACAGCCGACAGATGGCTTTTTACTGCAGTCACCTCATATCTGCACTGCTCTCTGTGAAAACATCACTCTATAGACGACACAAATCTGTACTCTGAAGCTAAATCTTGTCGTTTACAGGAAAGAATTCTGTCATCGTTTATTATGTGTTTGTAAATGTTTCTTCGGTGGAACTCAACAGAAGATATGTTGAGAAATGTCTCAGTGGTTTTGTTCCTACAATGGAAGTCAATGAAGTTCGGTGTTGTTTGATTATCAACATTCTTCAAAATATCTTCTGTTGTGTTCTGAAGAAGAAGTTCATACAGGTTTGACCTATAAACCATTTAAACCATATATTTCTGTCTTCTGTTGAACATATAAGGACATATGAACAACTCCATACATCAAACGCAGCACTTTAAACACAGTCTGTTATATTTCATGACATATGAAGTCATGAGCGCTTTGTCTGATGCTCTTAATTGTTGATGAGAATCTTATATTTTAAATACAATGTTACACTCAAAAAAATGATTTTACGATACAGTTCACTTTACTTAAACAATTCATTTTGTTTTAACACCATTGTATTAGTTTTTATGTTCAAACTCAATTGCATTGTGTTAAACTGACATAAAACAGTTATGCTTTGTCTTAACTAAATATTTACATTTTAAAAGAACATGTTTCAATCAAGTAGATCAAAATAACATTTGAAACTTGCTCAATTTACTTAAATAAATCAAGTTAACACAACACAATTATAATTATTTTGAATTCATTTGAGTTGAGATAGATGATTTTAGTTGCATTAAAGTAGCATTATAGAAACTAAGAACAGGATTTCCGCTTCCCATCATGCTTTGCACAGGGCTTTGAATAGGAAGAGTAAATGTTGAAATAAAATCTTATTTTATGCTTCTTTTATCGAAATGATAAAACTGGGATATTTGTTTATATGTTTAATACTCTTTTATGTTTGTATTTAAAAGAGTTTCTGGTGTGTTAATCTTTTTGGGGGGGGTGGTTACCATTGTGGTAAAGTGTAGAGCATGTGCTCAGCTTGAGGACATGCTAACAGATTTTAAGTTGCTTTAATAAAAATGCAACTACCTGGAGCATGTCATGAGAGTAACAAAAAACAACTTCTGGCTAACTCCTAACAATAAGAGCTATATTTAGCTTATTTAGTGTGTGTTAAAAATACCAGCTATAACAGAAAATATCTTACCTTAAACTAACTTAATTTATTTATGGACAGTGGTTCCACGTAATGGAAACTTATTGTCTCTACTTAAATACTTTTAGTAGGATGAACTTAATGGATTCAAGTTATTTGGACATTATTTGAACATAGTTTAGGTTTACTCAATTTAGTTAAGTTCATCATACATTCAGAGTTTGAGTAAAGATAACATATTTCTGTTATGTGGAACCACTGTCCATGATTTAATTAAGTTAGTTTAAAGTATAATTTTTTTCAGTGTACTGTACGGTCCTGCAGATGAAATCCTGCTCATTTTCTTCAGAAATGAAGTGAATTGTATGAATAATGTGTACATTTCTAAGATTGATCAGCTCCAAGATAGCATGAGCAATGCTATGCTTTTGTTATAAAAAAGTTGAACTGGAAACTACATTACCCATAATCCATTAATCTGAGAAGTTGGAACAGAAAGAGCTTCTATGAATGACATAATGGAGCTGGTCCACTGCAGAATATCTTATGTCTATGTAATATACAAAACTGCATGGTCTGTTTGAATACTCGATTCTGATGGAAGCTGTGCATTAAAGAATTTTAACGCACGACGTGGAGGCCAAGAACCGCCCGACGCGAGCTGGAGGGATGCATGTCTAGCCGTGGTCAATTGCCAAGTTAAAACTGTTATTGATGTTTACAGAGTAAGTTTCATGTAATTCAATGTTTGATGTTTACGTTTATTATATATTACAAAATACATTTTGTTTAAATAATATTGTAATTTAAAGGCTTTATTTTTTATATGTTGCGTACAAATAAAATGTATTGTGTCTAGTTGAAAAGTTGTTGTTTGTATATTTAGACATTTGAAAAGAACACATTTTAGTGCTGTAATTGCAATATCACCATGTTTGTTTAAGGTTTAATCATATTGTCAAAATCTCATATTAGCCCATTCCTATTTGTGTATATTATTTTGCATTTCAATAGCTTCCTAAGGCAACATTTTTAATGAGCTATTTTTCATTAATATTAAAATCTCTGAATTTTTAGGTATTCCAGATACAAGGCTATGTACTTATAAGTAATGAGGTGATGTCTTTCATAATTTTTTTTGTGATGTAATTCACTTCTGAAGTTTTTGCTTTGCTTAAACTCTTTTTATTAATTATGTAGAAAAATCCTGAGGAATTCTGTTGGCATGTTATAAAAAACGAAACAGCCACCTCAGCATGTCATGTTTAACAAGACTCTTGTTTTTTCCTATATCAAAATCCCTCAGAGCGATGTAAATATGTTTGCTCTGGTGGCGGAATCATTAGCAGAATATTGCACAGCATTTAGCTAAATTCAATATGAAGTCAAGCATCCACTGGTCTTGTTAAATTCTCAGAATGTCACATCATTGTGTTCCTCATAAGATAAGTAATGCAGTTCATGTGGATGTGTGTAGTGTTTTATTCAGGGTTTTCCTCCATGATTAATAATCCAGTGACTGACAGCTGCTCCACAACACTTGTGTTATACGACTGAAAATCATTCTGTTTCTATATCACACAAATATCTTCATAATGATCATTTAAAAGAAAATCTGAAGGGTTCCAGCGAATATCTGAAGCCTTCTGTATTAAAGAGTTTATCATGTTTGATGTCACAAATGTACTACTCTGTGATGAGTGATCTTGAAATAGTGCAGAATTATTCAAATTGATTAATTTTTTTATTATATATTTATTATGCTGTTCTCTGTGTTTCTCTGGGCAAGTGTTGTTTTGCGTGATGCCCTTATATGGAACTGGTTAGGGCGTGTTATGCAAATTACTAATTCAGTAATATTAGAAAAACATAGAGAATAAATTCATGTTCACGTATATGTTGTGAATTAGGCAGAACGTTTTCGTGAGAAGTTTAGATGTTTATATGAATATGAATACTCAATACACATTAGTGATTGTTTGTTGTTAGCTGTAACAATGAAGTGAGATTTTTTTATGTATGTGAATAATCATAAAGCCCACACAGTGATGTGATTTTATTCATTTATTTTTGTGACTCACTTGCGTATATTTTTGCACATTATTGTATATATGTGTATGTATAAATGACACTCTACATCCAATATGAGAAACTGATTTAAAACCAAAACAAAGCTAAGGGATGGTTATGCAGATGCAGTTTGTCAGTGAAGTGCATTGAGTGTTTAATGAAATATTGTGTGCATCAGTGAAGCAGAATAAATCGTGAACCTGATCTAGAATCAGTTCAGTGAAACCACAGCACTGCAGATATAAGACTTCTGTGGTTATACACTTTATACACTAATACTTTTTTTGGTCTCGATTCATCTTTATATACAGCAAATCACATCCGCCAAGTTCGTAAGTAAACATTCTGCTTGATGTTTGTTAAGGTAATGAATACTGCTGGTTTAAATCACTGATATATTTCACTTTGGCATGTAACTCTGTGTCTCAAATCCTGCGGCTTGTTTAGTAATATTGGGTAATATTACTTTTCTAAATGACCTCACGCTGGTTTGCATTTCCAACAAACAGCAATAAACTATATTTTTTTAGTGAGTCACAGTGTTTAAACTTTTAGAAAAATCACCCAACCGATGGCTTTCTTACAACTGTCTCTGAATATTAAACTGGGATAGAAATGAGTATTTAACCATCAAATAAAACATATTACACACATCACCTCTAGGGATTCACTGGCCTAGAGGTAAAAGTGCAATGGTCAGATAAGCCCAGAATCAATCGTTCCGGCCAAAAAACACGACACACACAATTCATCTTCCGATCCAAAGCCCAGTATTTCTAGAGTCCAGCAGCGGCCGCGTGTGTTTGACTCAAGCGTCTGTCAGGTTAGAATGGAAGATGGATGAAGCCACGAGACAAATCTTTAAAAACCTGCAGCTAGGGTAGAACGGGTTTCTCCTCTCCAAACACAAACCGAGTAAACATTACTTCACTGTTTATCTGATACTGCAAAGTACTGCGAAAACTTGAACACACGTGGTAGACCAATCACAGCAGACTAGACCATCTGACCAATCAGATCAAAGTAGACTGACAGAAAGGAGGGGATTAGACAAATAAATCAAGATAATTACTACATATTATTAGAAAATAAGTTTGGGTTACATAACATTTATTCATTTGGCTTTCATTCATCATTTCACATTTCATCAGCACACTAAACAGTACCAGGTTAGGGTTATGAAAGTGTTTTTACACCTTACGTAAACATGTTGTTGGACACTATAAACCAAAGTAGGACCTTAACAATCACAGGATACTTAAAAACTGAGTTATCTGTTATATACATCATAAAAATGTATTCTACATATTCCATTATATAACATCCTTATTCCATTAGGTTCGGTGTTAATAAAGGTTAGTGTGAAGTGATGACTAAATGTTTTTTTTGGTCCACACCAATAGAACCATTAAGTATAAACGCATCCTTAAATGAATAATTATAAATGAAAAGCATTCATTTATACTCATAGCTGATTTCTGTACGGTGTCAGGACGCACACATCAGTAACTGTGTGAACAATGTTAATGTTATGCCGTAACATTTGACGATAATTACATTTCAGCAACAAGAAGAGTGAAAATGACATCCTTTAATGAGTTTGGCCTTAAAAACCTTCATTCTCAGTTTGTCTGATAAACGGCAGTCCTGCTGTGGGATTGTGGGTCATTTTGCAGTCCGTCACCTGTGGTATGAATGCGATGTGTCAGAAGTCTCTATTGTATACGTCTTTAGAAGCTGTATGTACATCATGTACTGTAAACATTCCTGCTAAAGCTAATGAGATTCAGAGGCATATTTCTCCTTGAAGCGCTGCTCGACTGTGGTTACGGTATGTTGATGGTTTCACGGCCTAATCAGTTCATCATCATAAAAAGAGCAAACCGATGCCTCCAAGAGCAAATGGGTCGAGCGTTTACAGTCTCCCAGCAGAAGAGCCCAGAGCCCAGACTCACATTGTAATTCTCTCATAATGACAGTAAACCGTGTTTTACTGCAGCCGCCTTTGTTCTTGCGCCTTCAGGAATCTACACAGGAGAGAAAAACCGCAAGCCATTCTCAAACGTATAAAGATACCTGAGGGAGAAGCGTCCGGGGTCATAACAGAGCGATTCCGTGTCGTGGCGGGCCGCGTATCTCACGCCATGCCTTTAACAAACCAGACGGCGTTTATTCTGCACGACCCGTCCCGCTGCAATAACAAATGTACGTAATCATTTTAAATTGATGGGACGCTCCGGGACATGCGCTTTAATAAGCCCGTTCAGTCCTGCCTTTCATCTCAAATAAACCCATCGCCTCGCTCGCACACCAAATATAATTGCATTGTATTTTGAGAATTTCCAGCGGTTACGAGTATCTAGTTTCTTAAAAGACCTCACAGTTTTTGTGACAGAGGACAAATATCTCAGTGTTTCACATCCTCTGCTGTCTGAGGTCACGTCTCAATGATGGAGAACTCACACGGGCAGGTGGATGATGTTGGACCGTGGGGAGCAGGTGTGTTACAAGATGCTTAGATGACATTAATTTGAGCCAAAGTTAATTCGTAGCTTTCAGTGATATTGCTATAGTTTATCTTGGAATATTGTTTTTTATCTTTGAAACATAAAACTAACATAGAACTTGCCTTTGGCATGGTGTCTCTTTCGTACCCTCACATGTTAAACCATCTTTGTGGCAAAACAAAATTGATAAAATTGTATTTTGTCCAGTATGTTAAACTCATTTCATTATTAAGTCGAGTTACCCAGTGCTTAATTTTTTTGTTTGAATTAGTTTGAAGTAACCTTCTGAAAGTCTTGTGCTTGAAGAGTCTGTTTCTCCACTCGAGCAAACAATGATAATTGGACTTCTGACACGGAGCCGTCAAAATTAACAAGCGCTGTTCAAATGTAGTCGACGGTGATTTATTCAACAGTTGTATGCTTATTTCAAAGTTTATAAATCAGAGATGGGAATCCATACTTCACTGCCTATTGAAAAGCACTTAATATACAGGCATATAAATTATTGATCGGGCCGCGCGCCGCTGCATTAATCTTGCATGCTGCTGCTGCGCTCCTGAGCTCCTTTAACAAGTCAAGCTGAGTCAGAAACAGGAGTTTGGAAAGCCTCTTTTGGCCAAATACCTGTGAAATATTGTATTTCAACATGACCGTGGAACAGTAAGTAGATTGAACCTTGAGCCGTAGTGACCCTGAGCGCATGAATCTGTGTCAGAAGCACAACTGAACACATCACAGGCGACAGGTTGCATTACCACATGTGGAGTGACCACAAAACCTCATTTACAAATCATACAGGAAATAAATAACAAATGAAACGGTTTCAGTTATGTTTTGATTTTTGAGATTTTTTTTGCCCATACTAGGACAAAGTACTATACTATACTAGTAGGCTATTTACTCTATTTAAT
>JAOTQM010000645.1:0-42500 GCA_026939265.1 Oreonectes daqikongensis | reverse complement strand
GATAAATACACTTATCTTCTCATTTTCAAATTAAATGGCATTTGTTCTTCTCTCCAGCTGGGCACATCCGCAGCTTCCCTCTCCAGAGCTCACACACTATTTCAATACAACACCATCACCAGCTGTAATTTCAACACAGACGGACGTAGAGACAGAAAGATTCTCTCATTTTCTTTAGAATGGAATGATAAGATTCTGGGACCTGATTCAAACCCTGTGTCTCGATCAGCTCCTGAAGTGATGAATCAGTATAACATGTACACGGGTTTGTGCACAGGTAAAGACGCTGGCTCACTTATTATCCTGTGATGGAATAATTCACTGCTGGTATTTATCATCAACAGGCAAAACCGACAACTCTCTGATTTTATTTTTAAACACTGGTTAAAGTACATTCTTAAAAACACTTCATTATTCTGTTACATATCTGTGCATAGATGTGGAGGAACATAACATTTACATGTCTTCCCTGCCTCTCGATCAACATCTCGTCTTTTCATAAGTTCTATCATGTTTCATGAAGTTTATTGAGTTTACTGGCTCTTGCGATTTCAGTTAAACGGCTTCTAAAAATGTCAAATGAACATAGTGAGCATCGATGCACCCTGGATTTTGTGGAAGTTTTTAGGAAACAAAAGTTCCAGGCCACTGGAAGGCCCTTAAAATGAGCGACTGCCTGAACAGTGTTCAGGCTACTGAACAAGGGACCTGATTGAGACACACCCATATTAAATAACAAAAAGTTTATTATCATAACACCTATAGCTAATTTTGTATTGAAAATTGGAAAGTTGCTTTGTCTAGGGAGCACACTTGTCTCGCTGTCTGGGTCGTGAGCTTACTATATTTTAGTACAGAACTGTGAGACACATAGCTGTAAATAAGTCATCATGTATGCTGCAGAACAACGTCTTTGCTTTTAACATTTCTAAACATCTAACATAAAGCACTGGCACGGTTTCAAAAACCTTTTTAGTCATTACGGAAAATTGTACATGCCTGAAAAAAATCGGTCAATTTCTTTTTTGGGTTGAAAGCATTATGGCTGAGAGATCTCATTTCACATGAGCTTAGATTCAAAGGTTATCCAGCACATGTCCCACATATACAGAACACATGCTTCTCATTTTAGGGTTTTATTTCAAGACCAATAAAGATGAATAGAATTAAAGAGAGTTGCTTTAAATGCTCTGAAGACATTTGCACTCCACCTTCATTTCTTTATTTTATATCACATCACTGGGCTAAATTATTGCTTTTAATCAAAGACATGGAACATCAGTCTTTCTTATATAAGACAAATGGTATTGTGTCTGAATTTCCCATTAAATCTTTACTCAAGCCTGGTGTGTTTTAAATGCAACACAAATTGACCCTAATATTGTGTTCCTAATCTTATTTCATACAGTTCACTGATGCATGTTATTTCACATAAATAAACTCTGTCTGTCTGTCTGTCTGTGTGTGTGTGTGTGTGTGTGTGTGTGTGTGTGTGTGTGTGTGTGCGTGCGTGCGTGCCTGCCTGTCTGTCTGTCTGTCTGTCTGTCTGTCTCTGTGTGTGTGTGTGTGTGTGTGTGTGCGTGCCTGCCTGTCTGTCTGTCTGTCTGTCTGTCTGTCTGTCTGTCTGTCTCTGTGTGTGTGTGTGTGTGTGTGTGTGTGTGCGTGCGTGCGTGCCTGCCTGTCTGTCTGTCTGTCTGTCTGTCTGTCTCTGTGTGTGTGTGTGTGTGTGTGTGTGCGTGCCTGCCTGTCTGTCTGTCTGTCTGTCTGTCTGTCTGTCTGTCTGTCTCTGTGTGTGTGTGTGTGTGTGTGTGTGTGTGTGTGTGTGTGTGTGTGTGCGTGCGTGCCTGCCTGTCTGTCTGTCTGTCTGTCTGTCTCTGTGTGTGCGTGTGTGCGTGTGTGTTGAAAAGCAGATGATTGCGGGAGCTGGAAGGATTTTCAGGAGGCCTGGTTTTCAGTCTGTGATCTTCAGTGCTGAATCTGGGACATATTTGCATATTTTAGTGAATTGTCTGGTCAGCTTGGTTACGCAGTACCTTAAAAATGAATATGCTTGTGTTATCATTTAAAAAAGACTTTCTAAATCTGTATACTGGATTTTAGGATATATATACAGAATATTTATTGATTATAACCATGGTTTGGTTTTTAGATAAACAGATACCAAACAAAATCCCGTCTTCATTTGTATCATGACCGTCAGTCTCTTTCCTTTCATCAAACAGCATTAACACAGTATGTGTACATTACATTTTACAGTTTAAAACTGGGATGAAAGAAAACCTTTTTCCTGGAGCAAATATATTGAGAGACATTATGTATTGTCAAAGCGTAAGTACTGTATATTGCCCAGCTGCCCATTTTGTAATTTTTTGACTTTGTTGCAGGGACAGACTCTTGAGTGTTGTGTAAAGTCGGGCGATCAGATCAGATTTTCGTAGATTGAGAAAGTCATTCTGATCCATGTGCATTAGTGATGGTTTTACAATGATCATATATGAGCCGTTCATTGAGATATTTTTAGGCAAATGTTGATATTATCATACACAGTTTTGTCATTTTTATGGCACAAACTACAGAGTTGTTCAGAGATGTCATTTCCTGTAGGATGAGGTCAGAGGAGGCTTTAATGGGATATTTGGATTTGAGGACACCTGTCTCCTCACATGAGCGCCTCTGATGTGTGTTGTGTAGTGTAAGTGGAGCATTGTGTTTCGCTTCCTGAACCCATCAACAAGAGAACGGCTCCAATAAAAGCCAAGACGGCGACGTGTATTTTCTCAGCTATTTTTAGGTCACCCTCCAAAAAAACAACATAAATCATCCGTGGAGCAGGCCGAGATAAATATTAATTTGCTGTCAAGGACAGGTAAATGCGTAAGGATGCTCGCCGTGCGTCGTGCCGTTGAGAGAGAATGGCCAGTCACTAATAGTCAAGTGCAATTTACGGGCGTCCGCCGCCTTTCCTTCCGCTCCAGAAGGATTTCAGACGAAGGTGAGCCGCTCTGACACCGACAGGCCGTTCCAAAGTTTCCAGCGTAGCGGAGCAGTTTTTTCTCCGGGTGCGGTCCCTGTGGATTACCTGTCACGGCCCGCGGGTTCATGTGGGAGACGGCAGTGACAGGGAGGACATTACAGTCTGAGCGGGGTCTGAACCCCAGAGAACAAGGCCACAGGAACGCCATCATTTATAAACGGGATTGGTTGCGTCCGCCCGTGCGTTGACGTCAGCGCTGGGTCTCGTGTCAAAATACTGTCATTTGTCTTTGAGGAGCTAAACGGCTGAATCAAACAGCCCTTTTGTTCCAGAGCAGCTGGGCATGTGTCAAGAGGAACCAAAATACATCAGATATTCAGCGTGTGCTATAACAATGAAGATGTAGTATAATGTTACTGTGTGGCAGTGGGACTGTAAGTTGGTTTTTATGTGAGAGTTTCTGCTGATTTCACATTAAAGGTAGGAAACTAGTTTAAACACCGCTCGCCACGGCCCGTCGACATGATCTGAAGAATGAGTCTCAGATAGAGATCTGAATGATGGTGTTATATGTAAAGTTATAGAAATGTTTATACAACAGTTCTTTCTGGATCTCAAATCTGATTGGTTAAGAGCCGTACGACTCTATCGTTACAGGAACCGCTTCACTCCCGCTTGTATCACTCCGCCACTATTAGTCAGACTGTTTATTAGATAGGGTGCGCTTTCAGCTGTTCCTGTATTTTTTCTTAAATTTAGAATCAATTTTGATACGAAACTTTTAGTGAATAAAGTTTTTTTCCTGAAAACGTTGGTACGTGGGTTCCATGCACAAAGTTGTGCGTACGTACGCTTAGTGAATGAAACCCATTGACTTTTCTTTTATGCCAAAAATCATTAGGATATGAAGTAAAGATCATGTTCCATGAAGATATTTTGTGAATTTCCTACCGTAAATATATAAAAACTTTTATATTTTATACATTTCCTATCGTAAATATATAAAAACTTTTATATTTTATACATTTTCTACTGTAAATTTATCAAAACTTTATTTCTGTGAGTGAATGCAGCAAAATCACAAGAAACACGGCTACAAACTTCACTCGCTGATTTGAGAATTACTCACTCAAGTTTGATATCTGTGTAAAGTTTAGAATTTCAGCTTCAGGTTCATCTGATCTCCACAACATCATTACAGCGGCAAGACAATATAGAGAGAGTTAAAACAAACCTGTTTCTTCTTAGCAGCGCCTCTGATGAACAACTTTAAAGAAGATTTTCTCAATGTTTTGATTATTTTGCACCCTCAGATTCCAGAGGTTTAAATAATTATATCTCGATCAAACATTGGCCTATCCTAAAGATTTATTATTCAGTAAAAATCTAAATTTCGAAAAATTGTCCCTAAAGACAGGTTTTGTTGTCCAGTTGATTGAACT
This sequence comes from Oreonectes daqikongensis, assembly GCA_026939265.1. Taxonomy (NCBI): domain Eukaryota; kingdom Metazoa; phylum Chordata; class Actinopteri; order Cypriniformes; family Nemacheilidae; genus Oreonectes; species Oreonectes daqikongensis. The sequence goes on along the minus strand of JAOTQM010000645.1, from coordinate 38,084 downwards.
TTTGTGCATTTATATTTAAAGAAAGATCACACAAGCAGGGGTCGTGACGTGAGGAATCGAGTTGTCCTTGATCTTTTGATTTACAAATTCATTGTCGTATAAAACAGAGTTTTTGAACTTTCTTTCAAACTAAAACGGATTTGTTTGACCTCAGTGTGTAGCTGTAGTCTGAAATGTAGGAGTGCATCAGTCTGCAACATTTCAATGTTCTATGTAAATATGTTGGGCAGACGTCTTTGTTGTTTTTAACTTCACATGGCGTCATGTGACAATGAAACAGAGTTGAGATCAACTTTAAATAACAGACTGAATGTGTTTCACATTTCCAGCAGATGATGTGAAAGCTCATAAATGCAGGATTTGATGTTTTTGCAGCGTGATGGATTGTGAATCAGTGAAATGATGCAGATGTAACAGAGGTTTGATTTCATCTGCTCATGTTTGTGTCTTATGATATTCACAGGTTTGTTGACTGCTTTGTCATTGCTCTGTATTAGTCACATGTACGATGTTTAAACAGGCGGCTGACACGTAAAAAAAAAGCCTGTCTGGACATTATAAGTGAACCTCATGGAAATAATAACACATGACACATTTTCTTTGAAGAACTGCTGAATACGTTTGTTGGGTTTAAATTGATGAGTACATATTCAATACAAACAGATTGTGATTGTATTTGTAAACGCAGATCTGTTGTTTTAACTTATAGGTGATTTTTCAGTTCCAGTTTGTTGATCAACGTAATCTCATATGATTATTCTGTCCTCGTGGGTTTGTAAATGTGTATGTGAGTTTTTCTTCAGTGAAACACTACAGAAGATATTTTGAGAAACGTGTCAGTGGTTTTGTGGAAGTCAATGGAGTTCAGTGTTGTTTGATTATCAGCATTCTTCAAAATATCTTCTGTTGTGCTCTGAAGAAGAAAGAAACTTACACAGGTTTGACATGTGAGGACGAATATATGATGAAAGGATTCTCATATTTGGCTGAACTATCCTTTTAAATGCTTCAATTTCTGGGCATTACAACAAGATTAAATCTATAAGTGCACTTCTGTGTGGAACAGATTGAATGCTGTGATATGAACTTGGATGCTTTCTGACATTTAGCTTGATGTTCCATTTAAGGGCATGGATATATATCCCACAGCGTCCCGAGAGGCAGCGTTATAAAGTCATTGTGTCTGCGATGGCGTAAAGATTTGCTCTTCATGTTAGAACTTTCAAAACGATAAGGCCGAATATATGACTGATGCCCTTTTCAACAGAGCACCGGAGCACATCTAATAACAGCACACAGACATCTTCAAACTTTCTTTAATCACCGCACTTTCCTTCAAAAGCGCTTCATGTAGGCCTATAATGAATAAACTCACACATCGCTTATGAATAATGCCGATGACTGGATCAATGCACTTATTGCCAATTTCACAGGGATGCAGAAGCGCCGTCATTTTCGGCTGTCTCCTTTTTTTTAGATATTCTCTATTAAATAGCAATTAACCCAGAACGCGGCCCCGTATGTTGGGTAAATTGGAAGATAATGAATTATAAATTGGTCCGGAGGAATTAAGGAAAAACCAATTAAAACATGAGTAATGCCAGAGCAAGTTTTATTACCTTAAGAGATCTGCTTTGCTTTGAGTCAAACCAAAGGAAATAAACAGACAGGCGAGAAGAACGGCATATGACATCAGACGTCCACTTTGAATTGTTTGCGACGTTGAGGCGCGGTGAGAGAAATTGCTTCATTAAAGACAACATGCAGGCAGAAGGGCAGACGGTTAATGAAATGGTACTGGCGCCGCTGTAAGAAGAGGTGTGAGGATGGATGAGATGTGAGCCACGCCAGGGTTTCTTTTACATCTCAACCCACTCCTTTAATTAATACAAAAAGCTCAAATGTGCAAAGAAGGAAAGAGACTGCTTTCACTGGTCACATTAACATACACACCAATTTAGTATTTTACAAAATGTGAATATTCTGTATTTATTGGCTCACCCTCGTGTATGTTTTTACTTCTATGCTGCTATTTAAAGAGGGATAATCTGTGTAAAAGGAAAAAATGGCTATAGACTGTTATATGTTTGCTTTAGATTATAGATTATAAATAGATTTTATTGAAATAGTTTTTATCCAGAATGCCGCAGCTTCCTCATTCACTGTGTGTATGTGTGTATGTGTTTATGTGTTGCCCTGCCCAATATGGTGGATATTGACCCTGTGATTCAGTGACTAATGTGTTGTGTCTATGGGTTTGATTTTCATACTGATGAAATGTGTACATGTCAATTAACGGCACACAATATTCAAGGTCGACTTTCAGAAATAACAACAAATGAGTGAGTAAATGAATGAATCAAGCATTAATCTAATGTACCGCTTATGTAATTTAATATCACACTCATTTATTCTTCAAGAAATCTCATCCGTGCCACGGCATGCTAATTTCATTCAACACAAGGCCAAGATAAACTGTTCCTTTCATCCTCGCTTGGAGTTTGAATTCATTTATATATTTAATCATTTCTTTTTGGGTTTGACTTATGAAAGCTGTTGTAAACGGTGTCATCTTCTGGATCTTAAGATCCACCTGTGAAGGTGCAAGCATCAGGTGAAGGGTTGAAGATGATATTGACGGTCACTGCAGACTCAAACATTCGGCCTTCACGCTTCAAATCTGCACACAAATAAACAAAGTCTAATTTGTAATATAAATTCTATAAATAATTCAATATAACTCCATAAAAGCGAAATTATTAGGTGGTGCCCATAAGCCTCTTTCACAGGAAAGCACATCATCTAAAATAGCCCGCAGGCAGGATGAATAATTTTGCTGTGGATGAGGCGTCGAAAATAAACTGTACTGATTCTGTTTCTTTAAACAGGTGAGCGTGAAGTATGAACGCACTGTATTTACCTCCTTAAATCCTCCATCTAACACAAATCTCACAATATTCTGACCGTCATGTTTCTTCATCATTTGAATTTTTCTAAGGAACCTGAATCTCTTCATTATCTTATTATCTAGGTGTTTGTAGTTTTATTGTAGTAACAATAGTTTTGCACAGGTTGGCGGTGGCCTGGGGCTCGACATGCCTGAGGCCCGCCGTGAGGAGGACTATAATAAATGATAAGATTTCATATGAATACATGTATGAAATATTGATAAATGTATGTTTTACAGATAAACAACATTCCTGCGGGACATTTGAGACGACACTGGGTGAACTGTTCCTTTAAGAAAAGTCCCAGGTTTGCATGCATGAGTTTAGTAGTAAAAGTGTCATGATGACTGATGAAGTGAGCTCTTCGTGGGTCACATGACACATGGGGTCTCTCTGATAGGTTAATCCTCTTCAGTGGCCCTCAACAGGTGCTTGTCCTCCGGTGGGCCGCTGAAGCCGTCCGTAATGACCAGCTCTGCCGTTTACATCAGCGTGAAGCCTATTATAACTGCTAATGTGAATCTCCTCTCTGCAGAGCGCCTGCGGACCCCGCTGATCCACTGTCCAATAAAAAGATTTCACTAATCCAATGCTCTTTCACAAGCACTTATCATAGCACAGAAAAGACCTCGGCCCCCCGTTCACATGAGGATGATGGTGTTGAATTGATTTGTGATGTTTATTCTTAAGGTGTGTTGTGTTGATGCCCTCCTCTTTATTGATGAATCTGTTCATCCCTACAGAACTTATTCCATTGAGAATTTGATCTCATTTAAATACTCTTTCATTGCTGTACACATGGCTGTACATTCAGTGTGTGTGTTTACATGCGGTTTGATTGACACGCGATGCGTTCTCAATGGACAGAGCTGTGTATTTAGCACAAATACATGACATATGTTACGTGCAGTCAAGCTAAAGCCTCGAGAGGAGTGCGACGTCCGCTGCTCGCAGCCACATGACAGCATGTGTCTTCCCTCCGGTGAAAAGGTCTGTGTGCGGTCCGTTTATCCGCAGAAACATTTGCTTCCTGGCAGGGTAGCATCTCTTCTGTTCCCTTCAATGGCAGCATGACCTTTTGCTAATTGTTTGATTGCACATCAGCATTCCTCTAATGAGCACGGCTGCGTCACCCCGGGGATTCTGGGTAAGGATTGTGCACGGGTCAAGCGTTTGCACACGAGGAGATGGCAACATAAATTGTGTACTGACACCAAACAGAGCGCTTTTCTAAATGAACTCTTGCCCATCCGATTGGTAAATGACATATTGACAAAGCACTGTTATCTACAGAGAATCATCTTCAGTTATATATAAAGACTTGATTTCATTGAGTTACAAACTACAGGCCGTATAAAGATTCATTTAAAATCAATGAGAGGAATCGCAGTGCTCAGCATACCTCTCGCTGGTCAATACCCACAGTCTTTTCTTTTCAACAACATGAACTTTTATGTTTTAATTAAAAAAAGGAACTGGTTTCAACTTCATTTTACATTAAAATTAAGGTATATTTACTGTATATATGTGTACTTGCTTGTGATAAGAATTCATTATAAAAAAAATATTTAAAAAAAATTATGTGAAAATAGCTAACATGAATTTTATACTTTGTTACCAAGGCAACACACATGTCATCGAAGACCAATATGAGACGTGCTGGTAAATATCATGGCAGAATATTCTTATGTTGTGTTTTCCAGTCAAACTGTAATGTTGTCAAATTATGTGACACTTCTTAACAAAATGCATCATTTGAGGCCTTTGGTGCATCATAAAATGGCACTGAACAGCCAAAAATGTTTCTTCTGTGGCATTTTTATGAAAAAATATTTTTACTAAATGAGGCCTTTAAACCATTCTAAAGAATGCAGGTCAGCATTTTTATTGTTGAAATATGTTCTTCAAACTCCTACACCCCATCAAGATCCCTGCGTTTTTTCCCTTGCATTTTTAATCAATTTGATTTCTGTTCATTTGTCTTTTAAAATGTAGTCTTTTTATTTGTGATTTTAAATAATTTGCTTTTTAAAGATGTCCTATGAATTTTATTCTATTTTGACTTCAAGCATTTTATGTAAAGCACTTTGAGTTACCTTGTGTCTGAAATGTGCTATATAATTAAACTTGCCTTGCCTTGCGTTCAGCAAATGAGCATGCTAACGTTTACAGTTTGTCTCTGTGGTGTCATGTCTCATTCATTATATTTACACTTTTGAAACCAAGTGTTCATGAAGGATGTTTGTTGGGTTGTATGTTTCTATAAAGAATCTGTTCAACAGAAATGGTAAACAGCTTCATCTATGACAAGAGTGCAGCTGGCCAGCAAATAATAAAAACCACTAACTCTTGTACTGGAGTATTACCAAATCAATGCATTTTTCAACATGTTGACACAACCCGTTTCATTTGAGTTTCTCTCTCAACCTTTATTAGGAGGAATTTTGCGTCAGCATGTTTCTCAGCGCAAACGTGTTTTAAAGCAGCTGTGAAGAATGCGATAAGAGACACGCGGCTTTATTCAGAAGTCCAGCTCTAATGTGTGTACATCAGAAATAACCTCCATTCCACTCGAGCAGTTTTCACATTCAGTCAGCGTGGGTCTGCGGGGCGGCTGCGGGCACATTCCTGTATGAATAATTGACACATCTGGAGCTTTAGTTGGCATGCCGGGCACAGAGGTTTCCCTCATCACTGCCAGCCACCGCCGGTTGTTTCTTCATCACCCGAGAGATGCTCAAAGGTGTCTCGTGAAGATCATCGGCGGTCGGCCATGTTTTATTAATCAAAGACGGTCATTTATAGAATTACACCTTTGGCCGGCGCTGGACGGACGTGAGGACGCTCGCTCCACAGAGAGCAGCTCATTTGTCTTTGGAGAAACTCATTTGCATTACAGAAACTCGTAAATGAGGAGAACAGTGTCTGACAATTCAGATGAGATCTGAGAATCCACTTTTTAAATGAAGACATTTAGGCACATGTACGGAAAGATGGTTTGTATTATTCCTGCCATATTTGATTAAGATTTATTTCATAAGATATGGAAGAAACAGAGCATTGCATTTTTGTTTCATGATACTTTAATGATTATTCCTTCTTGTACGAACAAATAACACATGATATCCTGCAAGTGGTAAATAAATGATAAACGTAATAAATCTCGGGTAATTGATAAAACTAGTGAACATTTTGTATTGATTTATGTTCAATTGTACTTTATTAAATATTTGTAAAATAAGTTTTAGTAATATTTTAAGTTGGCTTTTATATTTATATTTTAGTATTAGTTTAGTATGATTTATTTAGGCTACTTATTAATATTACAATTTTGATAGAATTTTAGTTTAGTTTATTGTTTGCCATGACTTACTTCAGTTTATTGCTAAAACAATATTTTTTGTTTAGTTTTTATATTTAAATTATTTTCCATATATTTTATTTGATTTCGATCACTGATTTACATTAGGTAGTTCATAGAGATCGGAGATTGGCTTGTTTGTTTTACTCACTAGCAACGCCCTAGCAACACACTAACAACCTCATGGAGATGCAGCTACCTTTGGTCAACAAAGTAGAAACTGCACTATTTCTGAGCTTGCTTAAAAGCTGTTAGCATAGAGAAGCATTTCTAGATTCAAGATTCAGAGAAGCATTTCTATCTCGCTTTGGCTTTGGTGTGAGCAAATGCAACAGTTGATTTAATAGCTGACTGTGTAATGTAATTTACCTTTGAGACCCTAGTCCTGGCACACGGAGCCGCGGTGAGAGCCAGGTCCTGCTCTGGCACACCTGATGATGAAGGCCGGGATAAATGTAGGCTACAGTCCATCTGTACACCGCTAAAAAATGAGCCGACATGACAGCGTTCATTTACAGCTATCTGCTTATAGCCTATTTATTTTCTCACCTCCGTTTGCTTAACCTAAAGCACTCTGTAGTCTCATTTTTCATGTGATATCCACCTAATTGATTCGCCGTCTCTGTATATTTATTTTCATCTGTTTAGGGGTTAATGGATGAGAGTGTTCAGCTTGTGACCGGATGATGGGGATTTGGCCCGGGAAAGGACGTCTCTCTGTTTTGGAGAGACTTTACGCTGAATGAGGTCAACTGAAGCGGGGACGTCCAAATATAGAAGCTCAAACAGCACCTGAGAGACGCGTAAAGAGCCTGAGAGCGGGAGCGTTCACCAAACGTTTGCACATTAGCCTAAATGCAACGCTAATTGATTTCTTTGTTTTAGACAGACAGGGTCACGCTACGTCAATAGAGAGATGTGTCAGTGTTTGAGCTTTCACATCCCACATAGTTCAGATAATTCAATTAGAGCTTTTCACTTTTTCAATCTCATTTGTATGAGAAATGTTATGTGCTAATAGCTTTCAAATGATCGATTAGAAGATATCAAACTCTGAATTTGTCAAACAATGCAATAGCCTAAGTGAGATCATTTCAATCAGTCATTATCACAAAATAAACCTCGTCATTGAGTGCATTTACATGCACAGAATAAGTGGATATCTAAGAAAAATCAGCATATGAAAGAAACCTGTTTTCACGTGCTTGCATGCATATCAAGAAACGGCTACACAGAACTGAAAGACTCGTCAGGTTTCTCACATGCAGTGACGTCACCATCAATGTAATTCAAGCTGTATTTTAATATCTCTTCTCATGTCCGCAATACCTGCATATGCAACAATAGTTTTTCATTTAGTCATTTCTACATTAACAGCATTACTCGAGACTGAACTTATGCGTTATTTTAATGTTTCTTCCGTTTGGGACTTTTACTATTATGCTCAGACATGCGCACATAAACAAAACTGCCATTTTATAAAAGCTAAGGAAAGCTGTTAGTAAACTGTAAACATGTACTTGTAACCCACTGCTTCGCCGGGCTTATTGCTTTTATAAAACGGTTATAGTTTAATCAAATAAAACACAGCAAATATGTGATACATAGGCACCGTGTCTACACCGGATGCAACCGAAGAGAATCGGTTGAGAATCAAGAATCAGAACTGACCATTTATTTAATACACTGTAAAATAAATAGAATTTATAAACATGATCCCAGCATCAGATTAGTAAAAACAAGTGAACTCTCCAAATAGATGTTTTCTTACAGCACAGGCACTTCTGGGAAATGTAAATATATGTTATGTAAACTAGGGCTTCCTCGATATCTTTAAATACACATAAATGTTTGCAGTTTTTACATCACTGTTCTACACATAATGACATGCTTCTTATTTATAGCCACCTCATGAACTATTTATCACTTCTTTACATTTTAAAACACTTATTCAAATACATATCCCTCTTTTAAGATTAATGCCATCATTTAAAAGTCATTAAAATTACTAAATGACTTTGTGCTTAAAACAGTAAATGAAATCCTCCTGCAGTCAGTGGCATGTGTATGACGTGTTTTAGGCCTCGTCCACACTAATATGTTTTCTTTAGAAAATGCACATCTTTAGTTTTGTTTTGGTCAACGGTTGGGTTAGCTTATATTTTACCCAACCATGGACTGAAACAACCTAGTTTTTTATTCTAGAGTGTGGAGTTATGCTAATAGTCAATTAAAAGTGTGTGTGCAGGCGACTGAAACCATGTGAACCGTACACATGTGCGTTAGTTTGTGTAGGTGTAAAGGAAAAAATGCTAAATGTGTTGACAGCCGAGTGGAAAAGTGTTGATTTGTTGAAAATTCAGGAATGTGTCAGGAATAGAAATCCCCATTGGACAGACGTGACACGCTGCAATATTAAGCAACAGCCTCATTTCCAGGTTTGCATTGAATATTCTTTACCACACATTTCTGCCCGAATGAGAACATGAAGTGAATTATAAAAGCATGCTCATTTTTTAACCATGTGATATTTATGTTTGAGGTTCCACATCTCTGTTCATTTGTTTAAAAATCATGCAGATTTTTCTTAATCTTGCAGACCTGATGTATAACAAGCCTGCTCTCCTGACACTTTAATACAGACCGATAAGCTTTGCACTACATTACATTTGCACTGTTGATATTTTCATCTGCACTGTAGTGTTTCTCATCTACACTGTTGTTTATTTCATCTGCACCATTTGATTTGATTATTTCATCTGCATTGCTGTTTATTTCATCTGCACGGTTGTTTATTTCATCTACGCTGCTGTTTATTTCATCTGCACTGTTGATTATTTCTTTGGTTTGCACAATTATTTCGGTTACATATCCCTTGCTTGTAAAGTTGTTTTGTGTATATATATAGATTTTGTATTTATCTGTAATTTGATATATGTTTTTTGATATATGTTATTCTATGTTATCTGTATGCACCTATAGGGTCTGAGAGTAACGCAATTTCAATCCTTCATTTGTATGTACTGTACATGTGGCAGAATTGACAATAAAGCTGACTTTGACTTTGACTTTGACTTTGATAACAAACAAGCTGCTGTTTGTCCCTGTTAAAGGAAACTTCTTATAGAGTTCAAATACGTGACATGTGTGCACATACACACCATTCATTCTGTTCCCCTTTTAAACACACACACACACAATGACAGATCAATGCTGTTCAATGCTTTCTGAGAAAATATTATTATATAAAATTTATAATTTTAATTTAATTTCCATTGTGTACTTTATTCAAGCAAGGCTCTTGAAGAGCATCAGTAAGATGTTGAATACTGTCTGTTCTCTTCTTAAATAAAGTATAATTAATAGCATTTGTTTTTTATTCAGCTTACTACAGTATTCGATGTACCGTTTATCATATTTTACTCTATCGTGGCGACTGTTCAATCTGGTGCAAAACAAATGAGATCAGACAAATTACAATTACAAACCTTATGTTTACAACAAAGAACTTAAACTACAACTTTAAGATTACATTTTACATTTTTGCCATTGACATACATTGTTAGAAAATATTCACATTTGCATATTGAGTAGCTATTGGTGCTGGTATGTTGTGTACAGGAGTTTGATTCTTGTGTGTAAGTGACTCTTTCTTTTCCACAAAGAAATTAATTTCCACAACCCTTAGGCTACAAAAAATAACCATGTTTTTACTATAGTAAAAAAAAGTAACCATTGTTTTTAGTACTAAATTCATGGTTAAAACTGGTTATTGTAGTGAGACGTAGCCAAGTTAACTCAAGTAAAACCATTGTTAATTTTTGTAGGGAAAACTGTTGAAGCACAAGTTTAGCATTAACATGAAATGAATTACCATTGTTACATCATGACAAAAGTAGATAAATTGTTTGAGAACAGAAAACAAATTACCGTGAGTACCGGCGTTGTACATAATTACAGTAATTACACACATTTAACTACTTTCCTAATTTCACATAACATTTAATGCACTAGAATAAATAGGCCACATTTCTCTGATGTTGTTTTACTTCATTAAAGCGAATAGGTTTCTGTGCACATTATCATTGGCTCAGAGTTGAGGTGTATGGCGGGGGAATGATGCACTCTTTATGGGCGCTGGTGTGACCCAATCTTACAGCCCGGAGGCAGAAGGCAATTTCTGAGAGAGACTTTCACACCGACTCAAGTCATTTCACTCTGGGAGAAGATGGAACGAGCTCTTATGATATGAGACCAGATTAAAAAACTACATCGCACCCGTCTAGAATTGTGGACCGGCGATCAATGTGTGTGTAACCGACTTGTCTTTAAGATTGTTCTTTTATTTAATACTCCCACCATGTGTGTGCGAGCGGAGCCCCGGAGGCCCGCCGTACTCTCATTACCCTTTATGATGCAACAAAGCCTGTGTCTGGAATATGTGTTGCATTACCATGATTCCCCGGAGAATTTAAAGAAATCAGGTTACTTGGGCTGAATATGAGACACGCTGTTATATGCGGGTAATTTCGGAAGAGAAGCGGAGTTTCCATTTGTTTGAATTATTTTCAGTACTGTCACAATACCAATTAGATCGCTTCAGAATGGCAGACAGATCTGGCCGTCACCTACAGCGACGCTTCATTACTGAAAACTATTCCGAGATACCCAGCTCATTTACTTATTGATGTTCTTGGAAAAATCAACGTCTTGCCATGCCAAGCAATCCATTCCGGGCTCGTCGGGGTCCCTGACTGTTCCAGAAACATCTAGCCGTAAAACTCTGCGTTACTCTTCCCTTCTGTATTACATCTCATGTTTTTTATTTGAATGAATAGTTAAAGGGATAGTTCGCCCAAAAATTACCTCATCATTTAAACACCCTTACATTGTTTTAAACCCGTATACATGTCTTTGTTTTGCCAAACACAAAGGAAGATATTTGGAAGAATGTCAGATCTCATTCCCTGTTGACTCCCATAGTATTTATTTTCCCTACTATGGCAGTAAATGGGGGGTGAGATTCTTCCAAATATCTTCCTTTGTGTTCAGCAAAACAAAGACATTTAAATGGTTTGAAACAATCTGAGGGTGAGTAAATGATGACAGAATTTTCATTTTTGGTTGAACTATCCCTTTAATATTTGCAATTGTGTAACATAGACAGAGAACTTTCTTTCATGGTCCACCGTTGAGTTCTCCAGCACGCAAATATTCACTTCTCTCAAAGTCAATATTTTCTTGGCATTCTGGACCACTCGATGGGTGGCATCAACCCTTCGGCCCGGCGATGCTGCTCACCCAACAACCGGAGGCGATGGGCATCCGCCGTCAGCTGTGAAGCTCCTGCCAATTGCTCCTGCCAAAGATTGGAGTGTTGTGTCCTCTTTCTATAGCTCTGGGTATTCAGCCGAAGAGAGAAAACTGTGGAAAATAATGCACTTCCGTTGGCACGGGTCGAGTTGTTTGGCTTGGACTCATAACCTCTTTTTTCTTTAAGTAATGAGTTGGCAGAACTCAGGGTTTGCTTGTCACGTGTCTCGGTGGGAATCTTTTAATCATTAATGAGCGAAATATGCAGAAAGTAAACACACAACATCATGCTTCCCAGCAGAAAATCTATTAGATGTTTAAGATAATTCTGCATTTCAGTGACAGTGAAACATGAAGGCATTTTACATCTAGCTGTGGCATCATCTTGCAGCCTTTGAGCTCTCCAAACTCAAAATTTAGATGAGGGTGGATTCAGGACAACTGAGAGGTCCGTCTTTCTCCATCTGTCAAGATTCCGCGGTTCGTGTCTGTGGGGGTCTTTTGTGTGAGAGATTTTTACAGCGGAAACTAAAATGTAAAGGAGCTCCAGACACCGGGATGATGTGGCTTCAGTTAAATTCTCCTCTACGCTGCATTGATCGCATACACTCACATTCTGTTTCCATGCCACTCCTGTATGAATGTTTAGCTCACCTCTCTGGAGACGTGGGGAGGACTGAAATTCCTTTCTCAAAAGCAGCGTTATGTATTCAAGAGCTTTAGATTCAGAACGGTCGGGATGATATGTTGTTATTTGAGGTCACACAGGTTGAAATGTCTGATGTGTGCCAACATGTTTTTTTTACATTTTTGCATTTAGTATGCAATTAGCTTTTATCCAAAGTGACTCACAGTGCATGCAATCTCTATTTCTTTTATCCATATCTCTGGATTTAAACCCATGACCTTTGTGTTGCTAACATAATCTTCAAGTTACAGGAACACTGTAGAAATTTTCTAGAATGCATTTCACAATGAGCTTTACTCTGGTTTTTAATTCTAACCTGTATCTCTAAAGCAATGTTTCAGCCTCTTTGGGGTATTTTTGAAAAGGGTTTTGTTCACCTTGTAATGTCACAGTAAATGTATAACTATCCAGATTCATGAAACTTAAACCTGGGTTAACTTTGACCCTGGGTTAGCAATAATGGCCTCTGCAAATGGGGTCTGCAAATGCAAATGCATTATCAGTGAAAAAATCTATTATTATTTTATATAAAAAAATATTGTTTTCCAGACTTGTTGAGGATGGTTGACCTTGGTTACCACCATAGCAACACCTTAGTTTTGCAAGCATCACTTTATGTAAATGTAATCTTCTTGTCTCTTCTCATTTGTATGGGATGAGAAATCATGGATAATTGTAGAGTTTTGGTTAAATTTCAAATCACACCTGAGAAAATCGCCTGTGGAAACAGTGATTTGCCAAGTTGAGGGGGTGGGCTTTCTTTAAAAAGAAACGACAGAATAACAAGAGGAGGAGAAGAACTGGCACGAGGAAAATTGAAGCGACAACACCCTAGTGTTACTAAAAATCAAGCGCACTTCAAATGATTCCCTATCCCTGTGGTCCCGCCTCTCCTGCAGAGCATAATTTTACACCTCCATTCTCTCACCAAACCTGTGAATATCAAAAGAGCCATAATTAACTCCATCACATCACGCTCCGAACCAGAAGAGAAATGACCCGCTTGCACACGCGGTAAACACGGATGACAGCGAGCCGCTCCGTATTGAGCAGGTGAGTGTGTTCGCACCTCAGCAGATGGGCTGGAGGGATTCATGGAAAGGTGAGGGCAGAGAGACCGGATGTTCCGGCAAGCCTCGGCTTGTTTCGGATCTCCCCAGATAACGTTGAAACATATGTCTGACACTGCTGAAGTGATGGGGTAAAAATGTCTGTTTTTAATGAAGGGGGATTATTTGTGCATTCTGAAAATAACATATGGATGTGTTTGTGTGGGCAGAGACAGAAAAGCACATCCGTACAGACCCGTGACATCTTCAGGGAACACAATTTCTGCACATTATGGAGTTTGTGCTGAAAGGAGGCACCAGAAATAACTCAGGTGCTGACCGCCGCACATCAGCGAGAGGTCTCGTATTCCGCTTGACCTTTGTCGCATTCGCACCCGACACGGCGAGGCACAAACGTCTCGCCTCTCTAAAGAAGATCATTGGTGACAAGCCTTTGAAATATGAGGCTTGTTGTCTGGCCGTGAAAGTTTAAGGTTAACCAGATTTCCACTTGTTGTTTTTTGAAGGAAATGTGAGTGATGCTTGACTGTGCAGACCTCTCGCAGCAGTGCAAATATATGACTGACACTGAGATCTTTTTTTCCTATTTTTAAAGGAGATTTCTGACTATTTCTGAGGAGAAATATCTGAGATGCAGTTAAGACTCCATTTATTCTCAATGCTGTCTTGGAGAAATAATTAAGATATTGAAGAGATCTCTTTTGTGATTTCTTTATTATTTAGATTAGATTAGATTACATTAGATTAGATTAGATTAGATCAGATCAGATCAGATCAGATCAGATCAGATCAGATTATTATGGATTGTGTTAGAAGCTGTTGTAAAATCATGATATGTTAAAATAAAGCTCCGAGTACTCTGAGACCTTGAGTACTAAAACACAAACATGAGCTCTCTCTTCTGATTGGTCCACATTAGTGAATGATTCAGTCATCATTCTCACATTAAAACCATAAGTCAACCGCTGGATGTTGGAGCTTCCAGCTTTATCCAAGCTGTTTGTTCTGTGTTTTCTTGACCTGATAACGCCCGTTTCAATATCAGCAGGCTCGCACCCGCGGCGGCAGATGTTCACAGTCCTAATTCAGTTTACTTCACAGAGGAGGAGAGGGAATGAAGCAGCCGTCTCACGCTGAGCTTACAAATAAAACAGCTGGCTCTCCTCCGCTGCTCATGAGATCACATATTAGCCAGACATAAAGCGGACGCTCATATGGATCTGGGTCCGCCATCAGTTACCAAAACTATTGTATTATCAAGAAACAATTATACAATGACTCTAAGATTTTGAGCAACCCTAACTATAATTCAATATTATGTTGAAGTCAGTTTTATAAGAGACGTCTGTTGATACGCAGCTGGAAACTCCTGAGCGCTGAATGAGCAACATCTGAGCAATAACACGTTCCTCTGGGCCGGAGTGTACAGTATATTCATGAGGTAAATGTGAAATTAACCACATTGACTTTTAATCCCAAAAACAATTTGTTGATGAGGATTATAATCATTTCATCAGAGTTCTGACCTCATGATGAGAGCGTTCTGCTTTCTCTTCTGTTTCTATAGCAACTGAAAGAAACAGTAAAGCGCTTGTTAGATGCATTGGAAGATTGAAACTGTGTTCCTGCTCTGATCTCAAACTGAGCTTTGAATAGAAAACAACACAAGAATAAATGAAAAATGATCCTGAGTTCTGAGAAAAAATGTTATTTCTCAGGTGTTGCTCTTTTATAGCTCAGGACATTTGATTTCTCAAAAGTATTAACTTAAAGTCTTGGATGCCTGAAGAAATGAAAACAGAAACAATTGAGAGTGTACATGGGTTGAAACACATGAAGAATATAGAGGTTGTGGAGGTAAATAATCTGGATTTGAGTACATTTGATTGGGACTTTTGATTGCAGACGAGACAAATCTGAGCTCAGTTTGAGACATTGTTGACATCTCTTCTCCAACTCTAATGATATTTGTGAGATTTCTGACTCTGTTTCTCAGAAAGAGACATCTTCGAGACGTGTCCCTGAGAGTTGTAAAGCCCCGGCTAAAAGCCCCGGCAGACCAGACGAGTTGTGCTGTATTTTGTTGGATGCTTTATAAAAGGAGCACTTTATAACAGAGGTCATTGTGTTCAAAGCTTTTCATGTAATACAGACTCTCTAGGGTGGTTATATAAGTTGAATAAATGCAGTATGAATAAAGCCATAATTTTACTGAACAAAAAGGCCACGAAATTAGAGCAAAACCTGACTGAACAATAACCAAAAAGAAAGGCTGATGGAAATATTTACAGGAATAAAGTCTTCCATTCGAATGTGAATCCTCACCCCCACACTGTACGCTTGAATGTTTTCTTCATAACTAGAAAAGAAAAGTTTATGAGGACCTTGATTAAAAAGATTGTAAAGGTTACATGAGCTTTCAGTACTGCGAATACTTTACGGTCTATACAGTATTGAGAGAGAGAGAGAGAGAGAGAGATGATGTTTCTCAGAATTGATTTATCATTTAAAACAATAATTCTCAATAAATATTGAGTTTAAAGCTGTAAAACTAAAAAAAACTGTTGGTTCCTGCAGCATTGGGTCAAACGGGGACAAAACCAACCATTGATTTAAATTAACCCAGGAAATGCTTTATATATGACCCAACAATGGGTAAAACAACCCCGATTTTGGGCTAAAACAGCTCAGCATAGGTTAAATTACAACCCAAAGGTTGGTTTCATACCTTTTTGAGTATTGGATGTAAAGACCACGCTGTGAAATTCTTAAATCTTACATTTTGTTCAGTATTGTCCAGTTTTCTGAAACCAGAATGAAGGCTGCACTAGTAACATGACATTAGCGCCAGAACAAATGATTTTTATTGTATTTGAAGCGGGTGCCGCCATGATGACATCACATCACTCGCCATGTCATGCAACTGACCAAATTACTAATAACATTAATAATTATAATAGGATATATTAGCATTACAAGCCAAAGAATATACAGTACTGTACAGGTAGGAACAAACACCAATGGGGTGATATTTTAGTGAAAGAATTGACACTTTTTTCATTCTTATGAGCGAGCAGGTGGACTGAGCTGTTGAATTGGTGTCACTGATGTGTAAATGTGTTTCTCATGTCAAAAATCCAAGGACAAAATGTTGAGCTTTGTACAGTATGTTTTTATAGTACAATGAGACTTCTGTATGAGATATACATACACACAGTCTAGATTTACAAAAGCAATTGAAGATTGTACCGTAGTAATATCACACGAGAAGTGCTGTTAGAATTTTAGCATGGATGTGAAGTAAAAGCTTGACCGCCTCCTTCTGCGTGATGTGTTTGAAAGCAGTGCGATCGGATATAAAAAGCTTTTTTCTATCTTCCAGACAATACAGGAGAAAGCATTGAGGGATGTGACACAGACAGCACTGGATTATATTAAGAACCAACCGGAGACGCCAGCGGCCTGTCACTTTACATTTCATGTGACCAGCGCGTGGAGATGCCGAACGGGACATTGATGAAGATTCTGTCCCCGGAGATGAATCAAGGGATGCTGTCAGCCCCGTCTCTCAGCAGCCGAGACCTGGAGAAGAGTTCGTCCTCACATACATCACGTTTGGTGAGAGAGAAATATTCTGCTTCTGTCTTCACCTGCTGTGAACATGTTTCTCAGATGCTTCACCATTTGATCTCATTGATGTTTAGGAGAAATAATTAAGATACTAAAGAGATCTCATCTGTTGCTCAGAGATTAGAGCATGGCACCAGCAACGCCACAATCACGGGTTCCAGTGGATTTTTGCTGCTTGTCCAATCTACTTAAATTAAACAAATTAAATCAACACAATGTTTGGAGAATTTGGTCAAGGCATGATTTTTTTCATGTTTAGTTATGTAACCTAATCCATTCATGTTAGGACTACATAAATGATTTGTGTTGCGTTAACATAACATTTTACAACTGGGTAGAGGATTTGCATTTCCTAGCATGCTTTGCATAAGACATTTTCTTAATTAAGTGTTGTTTTATGTGTTTTTAAGTCAAGAGAAACACTTGTTAGTGTTTAATGTTCATTTATCTTTGAGATTTTGGGGAGTTTTATATATTTTTGAGTTACATTTGAAAATCTTTCTATTAAGATCTGTTATCTACTTGTTAGAGATAAATGAACATTTTATGTAGCATGAACTCAAAACATTTATGTTAAAAATGTGAAATGAAAATATGAAACTTTAACATATAAAAATCATGTTATTTAACAAACATAAATTGAGAAAATTGAACATAGATAAATTATGCTGAGTAAACATAACTTTGTTATGTGCAACCGATGTACATTTTTTATGCTAATCCAACAGATTTTTTTTCAGTGCAGGGATTGTACATATGCAGAAACATTAATGCAATGTAAGGCGCTTTGGATAAAAGCATCTGCCACATGCATAAATGTAAATGTTTATGTGATTTTTCCTCATGGTTTGCCAAGTGTGAGATTTTGGGCCCTAAGTATCTATTCTCATTTTTCAACTGGTGTAAAGTGTAAAACTCTTGTTTTAGTTCAGTGGTTGATTGACAGGTCGGACTGGACATCAGTCAAGATGTTATAAATATTTCATCCTGCAGTTTCTGTTGAACAACAACGTTAATTGAATTTTCAGAACTAAACAAAACCTCCAGAGACGAGACGCCTCAATCGACTTCGGCCCCAGAATCAAGCAAAACATTCTATCATTCAACTTCATGAGGTTAAGAATCACAATTTCACCTGAACATGTAAATGATTTTGTTGTAAATTTATACAATTATTGTAAAAAAACAATAATAAGCTGACTGTCACTGGGGTAAAAACAGATCAAACTAAAACATGTGCCAATTAGATCGTACAAATGAGCCACTTCATCAAATAATGATGTTTCACAGTCCAGCATTGTGTTATTGAGAATAAATATAAATTAAATCTTGTGAAACAGGTCTGGATCTTTCCAGGAATTCTGCTCGAAATGTTCATGAATGTAGATCTTATTTCTTCTTTAAAGCGTCTGTAACTGATTCACTGCGCTATCACGCGTCAGAATGTTCAGGAAGCTGTGAGAATAATGACGGCCGGAGGGTGTGTGAAATCTGACAGAGTTATCTGACGGGTCTGTTGAAGAGAAGATGCTGTGAGTGAAGACAAACCCTCTTTACTTGACTGTCCATTCAGTAACACCACTGTAACAAAAAATGCATTGTGTTTTAGCACTAATGAAAATGTTTCTAAAATAACATAATGTCATGACAGAAAAATACTAGTACATTTCAGTTTTTTAGAAACAGTGTAGTATTTGCTTTTGAGTGGTGTCACAGTGATGTTCATGTTGTGACTTGGCCAGTCAGATTTCTCTTGCCTGTTACCCAACACTTAAGTAGCACAAGAACATTTGTAGTAAAAGCCAAAAATACATTGTATGGGTCAAAATTAGCCATTTTGCTTAAGTAAAGATCATGTTCCATGAAAACATTTTGTAAATTTCCTACCGTAAATATATCAAAACTTTGTCACATATGTTCTAAGAACGTTTCTCTAACATTCCCATTGTGTTTTGAGAACACATTATTTTAAAAACCTTTTCAGAACATTTACCGATGACATGCTGATAAAATGTTAACATTACTGCAAGAACTTTGTAAAACATTAGCTAAAGTTCTGAGAGCGGTCGGAGCCAATGGCCTTGTGGGCAGTTCAATTCCCGGCTTGAGGTCTTTTCCTGACCCCACCCCTTGTCTCTTCTACTTTGCTTCCTGTCCTCTCTTCCACTGAATTATGTCAATAAAAAGTCAAAAAATGGCCAAATATATATATATAGTTCTGAGAGCGTTCCTTGTTAGCTGAGTTTCATTATACAACAGTTAGTTATGATCCATGATTCTATATTAAATATAATTTAATTAGATTGGATAGATTACCATCTTTATTTGTTTCCTTAATACAGTCTTTTGACATTAGAAGGTAATATTTTTGTAACGAAGAGTACTGAGAGAGTTAACATTGACATTTACACATGTGCAGATGCTTTTTCCAAAGCAACTTACATTGCATTATACTATACATTTGTTTGTACAATCCCAGGGATGGAACCAATGACCTTGGCGTTGCTAGCGCCATGTTCTCTATAACCACTGAGCTACAGGAAAGCTTTTAATGTAAGATGTGTATTAAACCACATGAAACCAGAAGCTGTGAAACACAACTGAGCAACCTGCAATAAAAATACAAATAAAACTTGAGAACAGAGCACACAGCATGAGGGCTTAAATACACAAGAGATTAATCACAATAACAAGACAGTGAAGAACACGCAAACATAAGGCAAAAGATAAAACATGCAGCAATATGGCAAAGATATTATTTTTCTGTGTGTAAGAGACTTGTGATATGTTAAAGAAGAAAACTTTGTTAAATCAGAAAGAAGCTTGAGGTTTCGAGGAAGCTCTTGCTACTTGTACTTGATGCTCCCCAAAAGCGAATCTTTTGTGTTTACTTTGAATTCTTTCCATGACATAATACATATGTTTATGTTTTTCTTTATATGTGTGTGATGGATTTTTCTAGAATAACAGAGAAGTCAGTGTGAAGTGCTGTTATGAGCTGAAAGCTCTTGAGCGGCCGGCGCTCTAATGCAGTCTGTCACTATTGTTCACTTCAGCTGCCAGCGCCTGATGTCTTCTGCCATGGCAAACTCTTTGAAATACATAAATAAGTAAATATGCCTGCATGGATTCTGCCATTTCTCTAATTGTGAGTGTGTAGCGATGCTTCCCAGATGAAACAAACCAGATCCAGATCCATAAATCTGAAAAATATGTCCCGTTGCTACTCTTACAGGCATCGTCCTAACAGAGATGTGTGTTCAGATATTAACCTGTCGCATCCTCATCCTCATGTCATGTCAAAGTTTCTTTCTTTTTCCCAACATCATTGAACCTCATTGACTTCCACTTTATGAACACAAAAACACAGAGACATTTTTCAAAATATCTTCTTTTGTGTTCCACTGAAGAAAGAGACACATGAGAGTTAATGGCCAAAGCATAATTCTGCCCCACGGTGCCGTCTTTTTGTAAAGTGCACATATGCACATATGCTCCCGTTGTCCCTGATAAGCGACCCAACAAAGAACAAACTTCATCCTCATACAGCCTGGAGGCAAATACATCCTACCAAAGTGACTGTGTTCTTGGCCACACTGTTTCTCAAAGTTAATTTTAGACAAAAGAGTCATTTGTTTAATGATGGTAGCCCAGCAGGCCGGACTCTATTTTTACTGGAGGACTCGTCCGGATCGCTGTGTGTGTCATCCACGGAGCAAAGGCAAAGAGCGTGTAAGATGCAGCCAGGTCTTTATTTGCACTAATTCTGCCTCCTGAATCTCAGCTCGGCTTTATCTGCTGATAATTAGTTGGCATTCTCAGCAGAAAATCAACAAATAATGGAAGAGTGTGTCGGTTGCTTGTGTGCACAGCTGAGGTTGGTGTTTGCCAGCATCAAAGCTCCGTCCCCTCTGCCCCGCCGCATGCCTGCTGGATGAACACACACATTTGTGAAGGCGCGCAGTCAGATGCAGCTGGGGTCCGTGACATGATGAGCTTCAGTGAATCTCTTCTGCCCCCTTCAGGTGAGTGTGTTGCCTAGTCAATGACAATAACATTCTAATTTATATCAAACATATCAAATCATGATGACAGGTAGTCTAATACATTTGTTAAGCACTGTGTATGAGAAGGTTATTGTGTTTTTACAGTAATGTTCCTGTAAAGTTCGGTTTATCGTTTTTAGCTGTAGTTATGGGTGCGTTTGCCTGTTTGTATATAGCATCTCATTGTTTTGAGTAAATGTTCCTCCATAGCTTCTACTTCATATACTGTCCAGGGAATATTGAGGCCAATTCCAACATACATTGGGCCATTGACAGGCTGTAGAAGTTTAGAAAACTGAAATAAGATTATCGGCCATGAAATGCAGTGTTTCTTTGCCAGGAGACCAGGGGCCACTAGGGGGCATCAACAAACTTAAGGGGGTCTAATGATGATTTGAAATGATTTAAAATAATACACATCAAGCATGAAAGATAAAACAAACAAAAATCAAGATATTTCTGTGCGTGCGTGGCCTCTATCGTGAGGACCACATGTCCCTAGACAGTAAAGCCTGACTTCATGTACATTGTGTGTATCAGTCAGTGTAAACTGCTTATGAATCAAACTAAATGATGTTTGTGTAAGGGTTTGGTTTAGGGGTAGACGTTATACCATTAGCTCAGTATAAAAACAATAGAAGTCAAAACTATTTCTTGTACATCCACATAAAACACACTTTACACACAGTAAAGTCTAGTCTCCAGTCTGCCGTACGCTGTCTTTAAGGATTACAGCCGCACTTGTGCTGGTTTTGTCAGTTGACCCAGTTCAAGTAAGACATATAGATCACGGTAGTCGTCTATATATCAGCTTGACCTCATGAATACTCTTACAATGACATACACCACACACAGGGTGACATTGTGTGCTTGTGTACAGAGATTTAACTCTCACCCGCACCTTCTCAACAGCGAGAATCACGCTAGAATATTTTCGTCTCTTAGGAAAACAGGTACAAATGAAGAGTACAGAAGGGATTTTCTTCAAGTTGCCTGGAAGGAAAGCTGGGTGTGTTGAAACAGGGCCGGGGGAACAGCTGTGTGCGCAGATAAAACTAACTCATGAGGTAGAGAAAGGTAGTTTGGTAATAGGATTGCTTAAAGCTGGAGATGTCGACATGAGGAAGCAAACCCTGATAATCTTTACACTAGCGTTCCCCTACTGCTCCAGACGGCCCGCTTCATCCAACGCAATGCATTGTCACGTGCTTAGAAAAAGCTCTGAAATCAAAACCTGAAGAACTAGAAAAATGACATGAATGTGTGGAAAAGTGACTTTGTCATCGAGACATCACCAAATCCACGGCATCACGCTGAATATTCATCTGGTGAACAGTGAACATGAAAACACAAAATATCACCTATAATCCTGAAATTCACCGTACAGCTTAGATCGGTGTGTCCCAAATGTCACACTTCAGTTTGTAGTGTAAATAGTGTGTTTACATTGAAAACTCTCAAAGAAGAAGTTTCATACTCCAAAACTTCTTTACATGAGCCCGTGTTTCAGGACCGAATGGAAATCATTGCAACAAAAACAGGTGTTACCATGGAAACATCTCATGCTGTATCCCATTGATTGATTGGCAATATACAGGCAATCGTCACCACATGAAGACTTTTATTTTGAAGCTTGGGTTTCTTGAGTTGTGTTCCTGTTTGTCTGTTCAGGTCAGTGTTTCTGCTACAAGCGATTGCAATAGTTTTGTTAACATAATAAACAGTTGTTGTTCTATAGCCAGACTTACTGAAAGCAGAAATCTCAGTGTGTTTGTGTATTATTTACTGTATTTATAGCTCATAATGTTTTTCATAAAGTGTGTGTGTGTGCGTGCGTGTGTGTTTTATTTGCTAAGTGTTTTTTTTATATATGTCAGTGTGTGGATATTGGAGGCGGTGGTGAATGGTGTCACTAATCAATGCTTAAATATTCACTAAAATGAAGTTTTATTATTATTGTGTGGTGTTAAAAGCTAAAAGCTACAAACCAATTGAAATGGCAAGAGACACAAAAATCTCTCTCTCACTTCACATACGGCTTTGTTTTTATTTTTAAATGCTGCCCGTGTATAACAAGATTTTAATGATTTGTTATTATTTCTAGAATAAAATAATTGTTTAGTTTTGCAGTAGCCAAAGCTCAATGTGTTGTGCACACTCACAAAGCTCTACACATTTATTTTTGTAGATTATGTACAGTAACTGGAGAAGCATTGTGTTTCTCTCGAACAAATAAAGAATAAAAGCACTTTTTAGCCCGTTCAGCATTTTTCTTAAAGTCTCTCTGCTGTACTGTGTGTTGGGTCAGTGTTTTTTACAAGACAACATACAAACATGCCGAAATAATCGCGTGCGTTTTGCGTCTTGCGTTCCACACAAAGGCGATGCTAATATATGATTAATGGTCCCCTCTTATATAAAAACAACAGAAGCTGGTGATTGGTGGACGGCGAGCGGCGTGGTCGGGCCGAGGTGACCTTGAGTCTGTGAGCTCATACGGAGACGAGGAGGCTGCAGCCCACATCAGAACTCCAGCATCAGCAGTATTTTCTGCTCCGTTGACTTTTCATCTGAGGTGCCCTCACACTTCACAAATCACCGAAAGACTCGCCAAAGTCCACATATGTTTTCCCGAGCGGTGGCCGGGCAGATCGGAAGCCAGCGGGGAACACGGAGCAGAAGAAAGAAGTGTAGCCAGCACAGAAACACTATTACGCTTCAGCCCGAGCGTCAGTGACCCGCGGCTTACAGAGTTACCTTCTGCTAAACTGATTGTGAATGAAGCCAGAGGCCACAGCTCAGGTCTCAGATCAGCACATAATCTCTTCACGTGGAGCAACGTTGAGTCATTTTGCCTTCCCAGAAGAGAATATTGCTCATTGGTTGCTTAACTTAGTCTCAAAATTGCTTAGGAGAAATAAAAAGATAGTTCAAAGTCTAAATGAATGAGGTAAAATCATCTGGGTTTAATGAGAAATGTTTGAGTTCATATTGAGATCTTCAAAAAAAATTGACTTTTGATTGCAGACGAGAGACAAATCTGAGCTCAGTTTGAGACATTGTTGACATCTCTTCTCAAACTCTAATGACAGAGACATTTGTGACATTTCTGACTCTTTTCCTCGGGAGAAATATCTGAGACACAGATGAGACTTGAGCAAACGTACCCATTTTCATAGATGTCTAGGACTAAGACGTTATCTATACATGAATTTCTTGGTTTGGGTTATTTAGTGTGAGAAAAGTAGTGGTGAAACACTGATTCATGTCTGTCTCTCTTTCAGATAAACAAGAGCGAGATGAGAAGTGAACGCAGAGTTCATTGACTGACCCAGTAGTTCATCAAATCCTCCATATCCAACATTCATAAAATATGCCTTCCAAATCCCGGCTCCAGGCCTCGCTCACCCACCTCATAAATCAAATACTGTATATTTTATGACCAAACCAGTCAGGATTGTAATAAAGACGAGTCAGCTCAGATTTATGGCTCTTTGTAATTTAGATGGGAAGGTCGGAGTAATTTTTTGCTCCGGGGGGCTTAAATTCCAGTTTCACGTTGGCGGAGTAGCTTTAGCGTTAGCGGGAGAATGATGGCGGCGTTTGTGCTCTGTGTCGTGTGTACGTGACGGACAGAAACTAATTGTTAATAGAGTTTAAGTGAGTCCTAATGGTGCCATTTTCCTCAATACATGAAGGAATTAAAAATGGATGAAGAGATATTGCTTCATATAAATGCTCATAAATTTGGCTCTTAAAATCCCACAGAGAACAACAGATCAGAAATTATAACAGCTAATGTTATTCTGAATTATGCTATAAACTCTGAAGTGCAGCGGGGTGAAAAGTGTCGTCCGCTGGGATCTCAACATTCGACTCGCTCACATTAAATGAGTGATTATGTCAATATTTCATTGACTATATAGTCTTTGGTCAAACATCAGCGAGACGGACATTTACAGGTCAGAATAGCCGCTCAGAGGCCTAGTTATTTAGCTAAAACATAACCTACACTATAAACTACAACTTTCTAGAAACTTCCGACCAGGAGCAATATTAGGAAAAAATCTGCTTTTCTGTTCGCTCTTCTGTAGCTTAGTGGTACTGTAAGCTAAAGGTCAAGGTCACGGGTTCCATCCCAGGAATTGCACATACACAGAAACAAATGTATGTATTTGGATAAAAGTGTCTCCCAAATGCATAAATGTAAATGTAGTTTTAAACATTCCCTTACAAAAATATTTTTTGTTTTATTAAGTATACTTAACTGTATGCCATTTCAATAAATATAAGTAGTTTACTTTAAAGGAAACATATTTTGTGATCTTTATTGTGTTTTTGTGGTGCACTATTACAGGATTTTAACATATTTTACCTTTATTCTTCACTTCTGTCTCTCTTCTCACAAAACAATTGGATATTTCCGGTTTCTATATGCTCTGATTGGTCAAGCTAACCCTATCTGTTGTGATTGGGCTACAGAGAGGATAGCAGATCCTGTGTTTCTAAACTCTGTGCTGTCTCTTTGCTCTTTTGCAGAGTTTTCCCTACGATGACGTCATCATAGGAGAGAATCTGAAACCACTCATTGGAAGAGACTACTTCTGGTTTACGTAGATTATAAAAAAGCGAGTGGATTACTATTATAGGCTGGTTTTTACACACACGACAGACACATATTAGTGTTCAAACACCTTGCAAAAGTGAATTTTCCTGGAGAGGTCTTCTTTAAGTGTAGTCATACTGGGCAGTCGTGGCCCAGTGGTTAGAGAGTTGGACTCATGACCAGAAGGTTGCTGGTTTGATTCTCAGGGCTGGTGGGTAACGGCTGAAGTGCCCTTGAGCAAGACACCTAACCCCCACTTGCTTACTATACAAAATGTACAAATGTATAGTACAATGTAATGTAAGTCGCTTTAGATAAAAGCGTCTGCCAAATGTAAAATGTCATGTAAATACGTAGTAGATTGAAGAAGTATTTTGTGTGTAGCTTTATCATTGCATCCTGCCGTGTGTACATGACTGAGAAACTGATCTATAACAGGGTTAAAGTAAATTATAACGGTTCTGTTTTCTACAAAACACATGATGAGAAATTGCTTCACACTATAAACACTCATATATTTGCAGCTGTTTTTGTTGCACGCTGGGATCAAATCACTGAAGATGATGCCATTTCTGAGCCACTGTCACCAAACAAAAAATACAAAAATAATGGTAAATATATTCTTAAACTGTCTCTTATTGGTCAACAATCCCAGTTCTGCTCCAAACTCACAGCATTAGCTCAAACAGATGCGACATTACATTATGAACGCTGTGTCTTCAAGAGGATACATACATCATAGAGGTTGTCTCATTTGAGTTTTTTTACGGTTGCTTTCCTGAAATAATAAACCTCGATGACGTATGCGGCAAACAACTGCAACTTCTGGGGGACGCAGCTTTCTAAATGACACCCAGCAGTTTAACAAATAGAGCGATGTTTTGAAAGTTCCTTCAGGAAGTCAACAAATGACATCACCAACTGCATGTTTCTTCACACGCAGGACAGAACAGTGGCACATGTAATGACGCGCTCGTATAATCCATGTGAAGTGACTGAAGAGAGATCAATGCTCTTCTGCTGCTGCTGATGAACTGAGATCGATACGAGCGCTCTCCTTTAGCTACGGTCAGTGGTTCTGGTTTAGTTGGAGTTCATGCTGGTTAAGTTATCAGACACTTTGACAAAGATTGAACGGGACCATTATGAAGGTCAGTGTGTGTTTCCACACTTCAGGAGGTGCAGGACAATCCAATAACACACTTCTGATTGTACACTTCATTGTTTTTGCTTCACTTGAAACCGACTGATGATGATTTCAGATGTTTATTTCGGCCATATACAGCGTTCTAGTTGCTGTATGGTTTGTGTATGGTTTTATATCTTTGGGAAAATATAACCTAAGCATTATACCTTAAGGAAAATGTCCCATAAGCCCGTCAGCAGATGCGTGGCAACCTTAAGAAAACAACACATCTTGGATGTCGGAAAATGTTGCCGTCCGTAATTGTGTGTGCTTTGCAAAATCCTGTGTCAAGTCTCCAGGTATGTCAACAAACATCAGCAGTTTAAGGTGAAAGAAAGCAGAAAAACAGCGAGATGGCGTCTACCACAGCGAAGAGCTGACACAACCAAAACACGTGTGAATCTTCATCACGCTTCATTTACTGATATCCACACATAATGTAATAGATGTTAATAAAACAGGGGATTGGACGCTTGACAATAACAACAACCTTTAGGACACAGAGACACAATGAGGTTATTGACTCAATTCTTTTCCCAGTGTGAATCAGCTTCACAGATTGATGTTGTGTTCCTCCAGAGACACACGGGTTGTTGTGATGAGTAAATAATGTCAGATTTGTTATATTTTTGGTGAACTCTTTCTTTAAGAGCTGTTTATTTGTTGTGCTTCGCGTGATCGTATGGTTGGTTACTTTCAGTATTTCTTTTCTCCTATCTAATCGTGGCGCTACACTACACCACAGCATCCCTCACGTCATCCGACTGTAGACAGCGTCTTCTTTCTCCTCATTCAGAGCAAACTTTCATCTTGTGTCCAGCACTTGTGTTTTAATGACAAAACATCAATAAAACATGTGAATGTGAATATCAGTTTGCTCTTGAAACTCATCTCACATTGACTCTTAATACTGTACTGGATCATCTGTCACACTGACCCATCAATCCCTCACATTGATCCAAACACATCAGTACTTCAGTTACTGAGCTTCATTATCAAACCTGATCTCACAGGATACAGTAACTGATTTATGTGTAGGGGTTTTATCACCAAGAGTTTGAAATAGCAAGTTGTTAGTTAGCTAAAATATCTTTTCAAAGAACTTTTTAATTTTAGATTTTGTTTAAAAAGAGTAATCCTTTTTTGGCAAATGAATAATCACTCAAAGACAATCAAAGACTAGAATAATCACAGCTGATATTTATGACCTTTATGACTAAAGGAAAACTCACTGTCATGAAGTGTTTCTAAATGTTTATGTTCTGAGGCAGATCGGTGGTGTTACAGTCATTTTCCTTAAATCAGAAGCTTGTTTTCGTCTTTAGATGTTTCGTGAATACGGGCGCTTAATGTTCACTTCATCTGACTGAAAAGTCATTTATAAAACTCCACTCTCATTTGTGAAGTCAATCTCTTTCAGACTGAATCTCACGTTCATCACCTCCAGGATTACCTTTATTTCCAAAGAGGATTACTTTAACAATTGATCTTCTGATCTCTAATGTCTTAACATTTCAATTTCAGTGTAAAGTCATTTATTGACCTTGTCTAGTTATGTCTAATAGACCTGAGTAAGTCACATTAAAACCCAAAGGAAAGATAAATGATCTGGGTCTATAGTGAAGACTCCGCCCACAGGAAGTGATGTTAACTAAAAGTCCCAGTGATGCAGTTTAATAGAGATGAACTCACACTGAACTCTGAACCTTCCCTTCATATCAACATCTCTCTACATGTCTCCTGACAGCTGAGAAGATTCATTTCTGAGGTGCCGTCATAATTCAAACAAATACACAATTAAATAAATAATCAAGACGGAAATCCTCTGAGATTCTCCACTGAGGGGTTTAAACACTGTAGTGCATCATTTCGCTTTCAGAGTGTTTTGCACTGAGCCCGAGAGAGACGACATCAAATGTTCACCTCTCCTGACTGTCTGCCCATCGTCTGATAGACATTCAGTATACAGGAGAAAGAGAAACAATGCTGAAAGTTCATATCAGGTCATGTTTTATTCATGTCTCACACTAACTGGAACAGCGTCTCTGGATTCTGCAGGAGTGTGGACGGCTTTATAAATCAAATCTGCATTTCTCTGCTTAAGTGATGAATGATTCTACTGCAGAGAAACCTGTCTGTCTCTCTTTATCATTATCTGTCTGTCTCTCTTTATCATTATCTGTCTGTCTCTCTTTATCATTATCTGTCTGTCTCTCTTTATCATTATCTGTCTGTCTCTCTTTATCATTATCTGTCTGTCTCTCTTTATCATTATCTGTCTATCTCTCTTTATCACTATCTGTCTGTCTTTCTTTATCATTATCTGCTTGTCTCTCTTTATCATTATCTGTCTGTCTCTCTTTATCATTATCTGTCTGTCTCTCTTTATCACTATCTGTCTGTCTCTCTTTATCATTATCTGTCTGTCTCTCTTTATCATTATCTGTCTGTCTCTCTTTATCATTATCTGTCTGTCTCTCTTTATCATTATCTGTCTGTCTCTCTTTATCATTATCTGTCTGTCTCTCTTTATCATTATCTGTCTGTCTCTCTTTATCATTATCTGTCTGTCTCTCTTTATCATTATCTGTCTGTCTCTCTTTATCATTATCTGTCTGTCTTTTGTTCTCTCCTCTGTTGCTGTCGATCTGTCATTGCAACGCGATCTCACAGCAAAATCGTAAATATTTGACAGGTGGCTAATTTTGGCTAATTCGTATGAATTCGTACGATGTCAGTCGTACGTTTTATTACGATGGCCTTTTGTGCCAGTGACGTTTGCTTTCGCGTCAGTGACATTAGGTGAAAGGGCGTGGTTAGGGGCGGGCCTTCAGTATTGCTTAATCGTATATTTTTGTACGACTTACAACGTATGAATTCACACGAATTAGCCACTTTGTAAAATACTTACGACTTCCCGTGAGATCAGGTCATTCATGGCCTGTGCATATAGTATTAGGCCTAAACTCTTTAATATTCTTCTGTACAGATGCACGGTTGTTTTTCAGCTAACGTGTAATTTTAGGAGTGTGTGCTTGCGTGCGTGCATGCGTGTGCGCGCGTGCGTGCGTGTTTTAGTTTGACTGTAGAATTATATTTCATGGCTTTCTGTGTGATGTCGAGCACCGTCATTTCTAAACCCCTGCAGTTTTATTCATTGTGTCCATGTGTCTGGAGTCCTGTGACGTACTGTATTTCTGTAAGGTTGTTTTGTGTGGTGTATTATAGGACAACAGTGCCCCCTGTCGACACTCCTGAAGATTTATCAGGTCACTCATGCGTTTCACACAGCCGTCATTTTTAAAGCCCTGCTGGTTTTAAATGCCTTCTGCTGTCATGTGTAACACAAAATATGAAACCATGGCTGTTAAAATCTGAGAGCTTTTAGCACGTCTGAGTGATGACACAATGCAATGAAATATCAAAACTGTGTCTGTCTGTCAATGACAAACAAGAGATTAAAGCAGCTCATTAAATACTCAAACTCACTATTACTAGTGTGATCACACAACATTGTCACCTTCAGGTGAACATGGAGTGAATGTAAATCATTTTTATGACTTTGATTCGAGCAGATGTCTTCATGTCCCCTGGTACCAGTATAACATCTAAAGCAAGTTATCATATGTGTTTGTAATGCACTCTTTTCTTTTATGAAAATGATTTAATGAGAAAAATGTTGTCCTGGAAATGAGTTCTAAGTTTTCAGCCTGTCTTTTGTGATATTTATTGGTAACACTTTACAACAAGCTCTATTTAATAATGCATTAGCTAACATAAACTATCAGCAAACAATATGATTATACAGCATTTATTCATCATAGCTAAAGTTGTTATTTTACAATTTTGATATATTTTCTTAACATTCCACTGTTCAATAGACGCTTGTATCTATACATTGTTTAATCATGTTAACCGTACTAATGTAATATGACTTATACAAGAAGCATTGACACGCTGTTATGATACTTCAGTCATTTAATAAAGCCGTCTGTCCTTCTTTGTCGTGTAATAACATGAATCCACATCTTTACAGCTGTTTTCTTTTATTTATGTGCCGTACGTGATGTGAGGATGATGGTCATTTTGATTCTGCAAACATTGTGTTCAGTGTATCTCAGTCAGAGCTCTGTGTGATGGTGTAATTGGGGAAAGCTAATTGAATTTCGGGAGCACTTTAGGACAAAGCCCTGGGGATATTACCATGGCAACCTCAGACGGAACCTCCTTTGTTCCACCTATAATGTGACGTTCCGGGTGTTAATAAGATCTGTATCCCAGGAGACACGGCTTGCATCTCTTTCTCTGTTTATCCTCGTCTGTTTAAAACAAGCAGGTGGAGGAATTCAGTCAAACACACACACACAAAAAGAGCAAATACACAACGTCTTCATACCGTACAGCTGCAGTATTCTCAAACTATTACACGAAATGAAATGAGAGTGCAATTGTGTTAAATCATGAAGAGTCTGGAGGTGTAAATGAATGTAGATTGTAAATAATCTGGATTTGATGAGAAATGTTTGAGTTCATATTGAGATTGACTGCAGACTTGACACATCTGAGCTCAGTTTGAGACATTGTGAGATTTCTGACTCTGAGTTATCATTTGCTCTTGTTTAATCTCATTGATGTCTAGAAAGAAGTGAAACTCATCATGCTTTTTTAAAACAAAGTAAACAATAAATGATGTGATTCCATGATCTCATCCGAAGATCTCCTCCATCAGCAGTATGAGGTGATGAAAGATTTATTTTGTCCTGTAGAACAACATGAAAACTGAAGAGTAAACACCAGAAATGTGCAACTTATTGTTATGAAATGTAAATGTTGAGCATTTCTTCTGTAGGTCTCCTGATGCTATATTTCACCGGACAGCTGGATCTCATTCGAGCTCTACAGGAGATTTTCCTGAGCTTGCAGACGGAAACTCATTGGCTGAATATTTCATACTGACATCCATCTAATTAAGGTCAGTCATTTCTCTAGCGTTCCTGACCATAAGCTGCTATTTTTACCCTTTCCTGACATTCTCATCTTTACATTCATTCTGTGGCTATATTTATCTCTGTTACTGTATTGAACCCATTTCATTTTCTATAGTCTATAACATATATGTGTGTGTGTGTGTGTGTGTGTGTGTGTGCGTGCGTGCGTGCGTGCGTGCGTGTGTGTGTTACTGTCTGGGAAGATGGATATGTTACTGTAAAGGTTGTTATTGTAAGATAATGGTACTTATGGGAATGTACTCAAATGGTGGGAATAGTGCAAACATAATTCTTACTTAAAATGTATACTTTTAGTCAAATTGTGCAGTAAACATACAGTCATCCAATTATTATTACAAAATGAGGACGCATATCAAAATGCTTAAATGAATACAAGAACATAAAATATTGATTTGAGTTTTCATTCGATTACTTAAAGAAACCGCACAGTGACACAGGAGACGTGCGGTCAGTCGAGAAGTGTTGCTATGGAATAAAATCATGATTCAAAAATACTACATTTCATATGAGATAAATGACCTCTATCATGTTCATGCTGTTAAGTGAAAAATAAAGTTGTGTTGAAGAGACTTGAGCTGATTATCTTAGAAAATAATACAGCAGATGTTCAGTGTCAACAGATAAGAGCATCTGTGCTTACTGATAACTCTTCAACATCATGACATTATTCATTAACAGCATTTCATACTGAAAACAAACTTCTGAACAGATATAAATATAAAAACAAGTTTTAAACCTCAACTTATCTATCAAACAATGAATACACTGTTAGATATCAAAGTATATGATCATATTTAACATCTGAGGAATCTTTGCTTTTCTTTAAAGGTTATTTGATTCCTTCGACTATAAAGGGTTCTTTACATTCAATCTCATGTGGGTTCATTTTAAAATCTCCTGTGAATGTGGCTTAACTTCCAGACTTCTGATATGTGCTTCAGAAAGTTTGCTTCAATGAACGGTTCAAAAACATTTCAGTCATTCTTTTATGTCATTACGTAATGACTGTAAATCTAACATCCCCTGTTTTCACAGTTAAATGTGCTTTTCATTGTAAACAATTCTTTTAAATCCACGATTTCTTGCTAGCTACTGTATGAACGCCAAATATGACACAGACGTTCACTTTTGCCACCGTGAAACATTAGACGGGTCAGTTGACTGTTACAGTGATAAGATTATTTTAGTTTTGGCAGTATAGTTTGGAAATAGACACTCAAAACATACAGCACTTTATTTAGGCATTACAGTCATCCAGCTGTGAAAGCATCATACAGTAGTCTGCTTATTTCAAACATATCCAAACTCATCCATGACATCCTTGTGTGAACTTTGTGTTATTTTTGTGCTTGCATGTGGATTCTCTCTTCGCTTCGTCTCTGCCTCGGCGATACAGAACTATAAACAGGAAGTAACTGAAATATTCCCAGACTGGGATCGTGACACATCTAAAAAGATGAGAAAACTAGAAATGTCAAAAGTAGAATTCATAGGTTGATTTATTGTATTCAAAATACATTAAACGTGTTTACCAATATGACTTTTAACCCAGTTCATGTATCTACCACATTAATCTTTAGGATTTCCAATGACAGAAAATTACATTAAGAATTACAGTAAGATTGTAATGAACTCTGTCATGTGCTTTAATGCCATTCTGTTCAATATCTTCTGCCAGATTTCAGATGAAATTGATAATAATAATAATGAAATATCGTTCCAGTGGATTATGGGACTAATAGTTAAATCCAATCCATCTGTGAGTTTATCTGCCCATGTAGCTGAATGTTATCCAGTCTCATCTACTAAAACCCATCTCTGATAACATACTTTAAGACAAAAAAATGTGATCTTTGCGGTGTAGTAGCTTTGGTTTGTGACTTTAGGTTCTGGTGTATCCCAGCTGAACATTTGCTCTGTGTTATGAGAAGCGTATGTTAAACAGCACAACCGAGCCAGCGAGGACTAAAGAGTCGCGCTGTCGGCCCACATGAGCTGTAAAACAGAAGACGGCCGCCGTGAGCCGCCAACTAAATGGGTGAAACGTAATTGCAAAATGTGCCTTTCATACCCTCCACACATTTTTAATGGAGCTTTTGATCACAAGTAGGACGCAGGGCGCTCAAAGGGCCGAGCCTGGTGTGGTACGGAGCGGATGCACAGGATTAATGCGTCCCGGAGCAAGATGAGGTCTTCATAGGTCTTTATTCAAGGGAATTTGCAGGACACCGTTTGGGCGTCCGCTACCTTTGTTCTCAAACTAGAAAGGTGGGATGAAGGAAGGCACTCATACATAAGACATGACGGCTTTATCCCCACTAATACACATACAGTATAATCATTGTCTCTGTCAGCGGGGCTAAAGGTTAATCTGGCCATCATTCATTCTTTGCCAGTGGTCACTGTTATGTTTAATGCTACAAAGGTAAAGCGTCGCTTCAAGATTAAACCCCATGTGATCTTTGAAAAGCAGGACACACAACGGCCTTCAAAACGCTCGCCGCCAGATTGCCTCGCAAAACTCAAAACTCATTTCAGAAGCTGTCACGATAAAATATTAGTGCGGCGTTTCCACAAAGACGTGTCTGAATGGAAAAATCACAATATCCCAGCGTGAATAGAGCTGCCGTGTTTATCTATGATGCTGAAACAGAAAGCACATCCCATTCCTTTTATTCCTAAAACTGTACTTTGCTGTTCGAGCGTGCCATCAAGTTTGTGGTTTTTTTTGTGGTTTTTTATGTAGGTGGTCATTTATAGCACGTTTCATGAATTGTGAACAAACTGGTGCCCTGTTTCTCTTTTTGCATCACAGGCACAAATCCCCAGTTATCATATACATCACATCATAAATTATCAGAATTTTGACTTAATCTGTTCAAATCAATTCATTATAGTAACTAAAAAAGTAAATAAATACATTTGTATTATTTATTTATCTATTAAATAATTACCTTGAATTAATTTCTGTTACTACAGTCATTATTTTATAAATGATTTATGTTTTCTTTCTTTAGACATGTCCCACAAAAAATCTTTTATGCTTAAATAGATGAATAGTTTGCTGAAAGTATATTTTTGTACTTGTTGTTCTACTCCCTCTCTGCTTTATGAGAATTAACTCAAATCATTCTCATTCTTGGACAGAGAGGAGTAGGCAGATTCATGCATCGATACAAAGCAGCAGATTGACAACAGTAAGCGTTTAAAGCAATGAAAAAACCTGAAGTAAAGCCCTTGATAAATCTTTTCTTTTATGATGGCCCTCATTTTCAGCTCTCATCCAAACGCGTTTAGGCCTCGTGTCCGTCGCGGGGCCTTGGGACCTCATTGGCTGACGGTGGTTGGCACTACAACGCTATTGTTCTCTGTGCAAAGAGAAGCAGAACCCATGGACATGTTTAAGAGCTCGTGTGCTGCTGGGTTCTGTTCAAAATCTGCCATCTGTGCTTCCAATTACAGACTGTTACAGAACAAAAAACCTTCCAAGGATGAGCTCAGTTCAGTTTTTCTGTAGACCGGGAGACAGACAGAAGCAAGGTTCATCTCATCTGTTTCTTCAGCAGCATCACTATCATAAGGCTCAGGGTTTAACCTTGAAGTGTTTGAATCTGATTTACATTACATGCGTTTGGCAAGAACCTTTATTCAAAGTGACTACATTTACATTCATACACATTTTGTATAAGTACATGTGTTTGATATGTGGAGATTTAACCTGTAACCTTTGTTCACACAGCTTGTGAATGACACCTCAGATCATGTCTCTGGTTTTGGAGAGGTGTGCTGTTACTTTAAATGATCCCAGGTGAAATAGTACCATCTGTAAGAGTTGACTTCAAATCTACTTCAAGGACCCTTGGTATATTTCAAGTGTAGGAATTAATATCTGAATGGGAACACAGCAGTATACAAAATGCCAATATTGTTACAGTATAAAATATATTTTTAAATAGTATAAAATAAAATTCAGTACTTTTATAAGCATACTGTTATCAACTAAAAGTGGACCAATTTAGTCCCAAGTAGTATTAAAATGTACTTGTACATTGATATTGGTAGACATACAACATAAAGTGTACTTTGAAATATACGTGAACTTATAAGTATAAACGTCTACTAAGCGTCCCCGACATCCTATCAGTGAGCTATAAACATCATGTTTTGTACACCGTTTGGTTATCAGAAAATGTACAAATGTTGAATTCTGCTCGTGTTTTCTTGTAGGTGTTGAATGCTCATTGATCTCATTGTAGTGAAGTCTTCTCATTCATTCTTTCACCCTGATACGCAGCTCTGTGATCTTCAGCCCAACAGGTTTAAACAGGTTGTTTTAACCTTGTTTCTTTGTTTAACTGGGTGACAATATCAGCTGGAAATCAATGGCCAGATCTGTTGAATGCTAAACATGAACTCTTACCTGCGAGACAGAGAAACTTCGGGTTATTAACACATATAACTCGACTAAAATCTAGAACATAGAAAGCCCAGTGACATTGCCCATGTGTCAGCCTCCATTTGTGCATTTTAAAATGAATGAAAATAACATTCTCACAAATATTTACAGGGAAAAAAGCAATATAAAAAACACCAGACTATAACCAGTATAACGTCTATAAAAGTATAAAGTCAACAGCATAATGTATAAAGAATTAAGATGCAGGTATGAATTCCATATATTCAGTAATACAGATGATGATTTCATGATATCACAATGGAGTGCACTTGATAGACACTTGAGAACGTGATCTGTAGATATGCCGTACGCACATCCTGTTTTTCAGAAGGTGTAAATGTTATTCTGAGAGTGTGAATGTATTTTTATCCCAGTGTGTATTTCTCTTAATTTCTCTTATGGGTTTGAATAAACAGCGTCACAGAATGACAGTAAGTGACAGTGGTGTGGTTCACACATCATTCAAGCAGACTGAAGCATTTTACACGCTCAGACACGGAGTGTCACGGATAAAAGAGAGAAGAGAACAGAACTGTTGCAAGATGCTTCTCAAAATATTGAGTTGATTTGAACTATATGAAGCAAACGTATATGTTTCTCATTTAGAAAAGACTTCAAATGCGTCCTGTTCTGCCTAAATATGCAGTCAGTGGTAAGGCAATTATTTATAAAGCAATTCTCTTTCTCTGTTTGAAGGTTTTTATGTGTTTTAAAGTAAAGCCAGTTTTTTGTCATATGTCTGGGGTTAGTGACTGTTGTGCAGCATACATACATTATATTTCTCCATTGCCTTTAAAGAACTAAGTGTGTGTAAAATGATTAAAGTGTTATGTAAATGAACTGAAGTTTTATATGCATTATTGAAGACTTCCCCTGTGGCTAAAATACTAAGCCAAGATATGAATGTTGGCTTCAGTAAATGAATGAGAGTAAAAAGCCAGCATAAAAGGAGAGAATAAGTGAGGCTGTGACATAACAAAAGGCCAATTTGTTTTATAAATGACAACCATATAAGCTGTCATGCCCATGTGTAATGGTTCAAGGTTTTTAGCGCCTCTCAGCGATAAAAGTTCATTTGTTATTTTATGGCAGAATAACTCAGCACAATGAAGAGATTCTGCTGTCAGATGGACATGTGCATTATACTTATAGAGCGAACACACAGACTTCTCAGGGTTATCTTCAGTGTTTTCATAAGGGTTGTGTTGAATATTTGTCATGTTACAAACGTCTTGTGATCTCTAGATGAAATGGTTTTAAATAACACCAGATTAGAGCTCTTCGGCTCTTTCTTTTCTTGAACACCGAAGGCGAAGCTCCTGTTAGTCACATTCACTTCCAAAATACTTATCAGTATCAACAGCATGTTTCCACTCGGGACAATCCATGACATTTTTGTGTAAAAACAAAAAGAAGTTATTGAGTAAGTTTATAATAAAAGTACGTTTTGGATAAAAGCATCTGCCAAATGCATGAATGTGAATGTGAATGTAAAAAGAAGTAGGTTACCTAAGTAAAGCAAAACTTATGGATGACACCAGAAAAACAATGAGAAAAGTTTTGTTTTTATTTCCTTTTTTGTTCTCTTTAAGAAAGTTATGTAATTTGTTAGGTTACTTACATACATATATGGTTTAAGTTTCATTAGACAATAATAAAAAAGTATATAACTACAGATCATGATAATAATGAGCAAGTAGCTCTATTACAATAAGAGTGAACTAGAAGAAGCTGGAGAATTCCATCCTGTAATAAGAGACAAACCTACAGA
>JAOTQM010000644.1:0-32893 GCA_026939265.1 Oreonectes daqikongensis | reverse complement strand
CGGACTAACCACCGGAAATTAACGAACCCAAAAAAAGAGGGCAATGTAAACACAAACAAAATCAAGAAAATCCCACACACCAAAATCGTTAACCCCACACTGGAATGCATCAAGGAAAGACTAAAAGAAAGGAAGGAACTCGGCAAACATAAGCCTCGCCTGTTTACCAAAAACATCGCCTCCTGCAAACCCCTATGTATAGGAGGTCCAGCCTGCCCAGTGACTACAAGTTCAACGGCCGCGGTATTTTGACCGTGCAAAGGTAGCGCAATCACTTGTCTTTTAAATGAAGACCTGTATGAATGGCCAAACGAGGGCTTAACTGTCTCCCCTTTCAAGTCAGTGAAATTGATTTACCCGTGCAGAAGCGGGTATAAGAATACAAGACGAGAAGACCCTTTGGAGCTTAAGGTACAAACCCAACTACGTTAAACAACTTACTAAAAAGCATGAACCTAGTAGAAAATGGAATTTTACCTTCGGTGGGGGCGACCATGGAGAACAAAAAATCCTCCAAGTGGATTGGGACTAAACCCTAAAACTAAGAAAGACACTTCCAAGTCACAGAAATTCTGACCAATTATGATCCGGCTTCCGAGCCGATCAACGAACCAAGTTACCCTAGGGATAACAGCGCAATCCTCTCCAAGAGTCCATATCGACGAGAGGGTTTACGACCTCGATGTTGGATCAGGACATCCTAATGGTGCAGCCGCTATTAAGGGTTCGTTTGTTCAACGATTAAAGTCCTACGTGATCTGAGTTCAGACCGGAGCAATCCAGGTCAGTTTCTATCTGTAAAGTCATTTTTCCTAGTACGAAAGGACCGGAAAAAAAAGGCCCATGCTAAAAGCACGCCTTACCCCTAATTAATGAAAGCAACTAAATTAAATAAAGGGAGGACCCAAAATACCTGCCAAAATAAGGCCACACTAAGATGGCAGAGCATGGTAATTGCAAAAGGCCTAAGCCCTTTCAACCAGAGGTTCAAATCCTCTTCTTAGTTTATGCTAAACACTTTATTGACCCATCTAATTAATCCACTCGCATACATTATTCCCGTCCTATTAGCCGTAGCTTTTCTCACACTCCTTGAACGAAAAGTCCTAGGATACATACAATTACGAAAAGGTCCAAATATCGTAGGCCCTTACGGCCTACTTCAACCAATCGCCGACGGAGTTAAACTATTTATTAAAGAACCAATCCGCCCCTCCACATCATCCCCATTTCTCTTTCTAGCAGCCCCAATACTTGCGTTAACCCTGGCTATAACCCTATGAGCACCAATACCTATACCACACCCAGTCACTGACCTAAACCTGGGTATTTTATTTGTTCTAGCCCTATCAAGTCTGGCAGTATACTCTATTTTAGGATCAGGATGAGCATCAAACTCAAAATATGCACTAATCGGCGCCCTCCGAGCCGTTGCCCAAACAATTTCTTATGAAGTAAGCCTAGGATTAATTCTACTTTCCATTATTATCTTCTCCGGAGGTTATACACTACAAACATTTAATATTACACAAGAAAGCATCTGACTATTAATCCCTACTTGACCACTAGCCGCAATATGATACATCTCTACACTAGCCGAAACAAACCGTGCACCATTTGACCTAACTGAGGGCGAATCTGAACTAGTATCCGGATTCAACGTAGAATATGCTGGTGGACCATTCGCCCTGTTTTTCCTAGCCGAATATGCTAACATCCTATTAATAAACACCCTCTCAGCTATTCTATTCCTCGGTGCATCACACACACCATATATCCCAGAACTAACAACAGTTAACCTAATAACTAAAGCTGCACTCCTTTCAGTTATATTTTTATGAGTACGAGCCTCATACCCGCGATTCCGATATGACCAACTTATACATTTGATCTGAAAAAACTTCCTCCCCTTAACCCTAGCCCTAGTTCTATGACACACCGCCCTCCCAATCGCACTGGCAGGACTCCCTCCACAACTATAGCTATAAGGAACCGTGCCTGAATTCCCAAGGACCACTTTGATAGAGTGGCTTATGAGGGTTAAAATCCCCCCAGTTCCTAGAAAGAAGGGAATTGAACCCATACTCAGGAGATCAAAACTCCTAGTGCTTCCTCTACACCACTCTCTACGATAAGGTCAGCTAATCAAGCTTTCGGGCCCATACCCCGAACATGACGGTTAAAATCCCTCCCCTATCAATGAACCCCTACGTACTCGCTATTCTCCTATCCAGCTTAGGACTAGGAACTACCCTAACTTTTGCCAGCTCCCACTGACTACTAGCCTGAATGGGGTTAGAAATTAATACTCTAGCAATCACCCCCCTAATAGCACAGCAACACCACCCACGAGCAGTTGAAGCAACCACAAAATACTTCCTAACCCAAGCAACCGCCGCAGCAATAATTCTTTTTGCCGCAACAACAAATGCATGAATTACGGGCGAATGAGACATTAACACCTTATCCCACCCCCTTGCCTCCACAATAGTAATTACCGCCCTAGCACTAAAAATTGGCTTAGCACCAATACATTTCTGGCTACCAGAAGTGCTACAAGGACTTGACTTGCTAACAGGACTAATCTTATCAACTTGACAAAAACTAGCCCCATTTGCACTAATTATTCAAGTAGCACCAACCATTGACCCCCTTATACTAACATCCATAGGACTTCTCTCCGCACTAGTTGGAGGCTGAGGAGGACTTAACCAAACCCAAATCCGAAAGATCCTAGCCTATTCTTCAATCGCACATATAGGCTGAATAATAATCATTTTACAACACGCCCCTCACCTGACCCTGCTCGCACTAGGCACATATATTTTTATAACATCCACAGCATTCCTCTCATTAAAAATAACATCAACCACAAAAATTAACACCTTAACAACAATATGATCAAAAACCCCAATCCTAGCATCAACAACAGCCCTAGCCTTACTCTCACTGGGAGGCCTTCCCCCACTAACAGGATTTATACCAAAATGATTAATTTTACAAGAAATAGCAAAGCAAGAACTCCCACTTACAGCAACCGTTATAGCCCTAGCCGCCCTACTAAGTCTATACTTCTACCTACGACTATGCTACGCCATAGCCCTCACTATCTCTCCCAACACAACAAATGCCACAACACCATGACGAACCCAAACAACCCAATCAACACTTGCCCTGGCCCTATTAACAACAATTGCACTAGGATTATTACCCCTCACCCCGGCTATCTTAATACTAGCCACCTAGGGACTTAGGATAAATCAGACCAAGAACCTTCAAAGCTCTAAGCAGGAGTTAAAACCTCCTAGTCCCTGATTAAGACCTGCAAGACTTTATCTCACATCTTCTGAATGCAACTCAGACACTTTAATTAAGCTAAGGCCCTACTAGATGAGAAGGCCTCGATCCTACAAACTCTTAGTTAACAGCTAAGCGCCCAAACCAGCGAGCATTCATCTACTTTCCCGCCGTTAGCTGAGTAAGGCGGGAAAGCCCCGGCAGACGTTAATCTGCGTCTTAAGATTTGCAATCTAATGTGTACTCCACCACGGGGCTTGATAGGAAGAGGATTTAAACCTCTATCTTCGGAGCTACAACCCGCCGCCTAATTTCGGCCATCCTACCTGTGGCAATCACACGCTGATTCTTCTCTACTAACCACAAAGACATTGGC
The DNA here is from genome assembly GCA_026939265.1 of Oreonectes daqikongensis. Lineage (NCBI taxonomy): Eukaryota > Metazoa > Chordata > Actinopteri > Cypriniformes > Nemacheilidae > Oreonectes > Oreonectes daqikongensis. The sequence goes on along the minus strand of JAOTQM010000644.1, from coordinate 29,220 downwards.
ACCCTTTATTTAGTATTTGGTGCCTGAGCCGGAATAGTCGGTACCGCTCTTAGCTTACTTATTCGAGCTGAGCTAAACCAGCCAGGATCACTTCTCGGCGATGACCAAATTTATAATGTTATTGTTACCGCACATGCTTTCGTTATAATTTTCTTTATAGTAATGCCTATCCTTATCGGCGGATTTGGTAACTGACTTGTCCCACTAATAATTGGGGCTCCTGACATGGCATTCCCTCGAATAAACAATATAAGCTTCTGACTTTTACCCCCATCTTTTCTCCTGCTCTTGGCTTCATCTGGTGTCGAAGCTGGGGCCGGTACGGGATGAACAGTTTATCCGCCATTAGCCAGCAATTTAGCCCATGCAGGCGCATCCGTAGACCTGACCATTTTCTCCCTCCATTTAGCTGGTGTATCATCCATCCTCGGGGCAATCAATTTTATTACAACAACAATTAATATAAAACCCCCAGCCATTTCCCAATACCAAACCCCATTATTTGTATGAGCTGTCCTTGTAACCGCTGTCCTTCTTTTACTTTCCCTTCCGGTTCTAGCTGCTGGAATCACGATACTTCTGACAGACCGAAACCTAAACACTACATTCTTTGATCCCGCAGGAGGAGGAGACCCTATTCTCTACCAACACCTATTTTGATTCTTTGGCCATCCAGAAGTCTACATTTTAATCTTACCAGGGTTTGGTATCATCTCCCATGTTGTAGCCTACTACGCAGGTAAAAAAGAACCATTTGGATATATAGGAATGGTCTGAGCAATAATGGCCATTGGCCTACTGGGTTTTATCGTCTGAGCCCATCACATGTTTACAGTTGGCATAGACGTAGACACCCGTGCATATTTTACATCCGCAACCATAATTATTGCCATCCCTACAGGGGTAAAAGTGTTTAGCTGACTAGCCACACTCCACGGAGGATCAATTAAATGAGAAACACCTATACTTTGAGCCCTAGGCTTCATTTTCCTCTTTACGGTAGGAGGACTAACAGGAATTGTGCTAGCCAACTCATCACTGGATATTGTCTTACACGACACGTATTATGTTGTAGCACACTTCCATTACGTACTGTCAATAGGAGCCGTATTTGCCATCATAGCGGCCTTTGTACATTGATTTCCCCTATTTACAGGATATACTCTTCACAGCACTTGAACCAAAATTCACTTTGTAGTGATGTTTGTGGGCGTAAACCTAACCTTCTTTCCCCAACACTTCCTCGGCCTAGCAGGAATACCACGTCGATACTCGGACTACCCAGACGCTTATACCCTATGAAATACAGTATCCTCTATTGGATCCCTAATTTCGCTAGTAGCAGTAATTATGTTCTTATTCATCTTATGAGAAGCCTTTGCCGCAAAACGAGAAGTTACATCTGTAGAATTAACCGCAACAAATGTTGAATGACTTCATGGATGCCCCCCTCCATATCACACATTTGAAGAGCCAGCATTTGTTCAAGTTCAATCAAATTAACGAGGAAGGGAGGAATTGAACCCCCATCTACTGGTTTCAAGCCAGTCACATAACCACTCTGTCACTTCCTTTTAAAGACATTAGTAAACCCGTAAATTACATCACTTTGTCAAGGTGAAATAGTAGGTTAAATCCCTGCATGTCTTAAGCTTCAAGCTTAATGGCACATCCCACACAACTAGGATTCCAAGACGCGGCATCACCCGTTATAGAAGAACTTCTCCACTTTCATGACCATGCTTTGATAATCGTATTTTTAATTAGCACCCTAGTGCTTTATATTATTATTGCAATAGTATCAACAAAACTTACAAACAAGTATATTTTAGACTCCCAAGAAATTGAAATCGTATGAACTGTCCTACCAGCTGTAATTCTTGTTATAATTGCTCTTCCCTCCTTGCGAATTCTTTACCTTATAGATGAGATTAATGACCCGCACCTAACAATTAAAGCTATGGGCCACCAATGATACTGAAGCTACGAATACACGGACTACGAAAACCTAGGCTTTGACTCATACATGATCCCAACCCAAGACCTTAATCCCGGACAGTTTCGGCTACTTGAAACAGACCACCGAATGGTTGTCCCAATGGAATCTCCAATTCGGGTACTTGTTTCAGCCGAAGACGTACTGCACTCCTGAGCCGTCCCATCCCTTGGGGTAAAAATAGACGCCGTTCCAGGGCGTCTAAATCAAACAGCCTTCATTGCTTCCCGCCCAGGAGTATTCTATGGACAATGCTCCGAAATCTGCGGGGCAAACCACAGCTTTATACCTATTGTAGTAGAAGCAGTCCCTCTTGAACACTTCGAAAACTGATCATCACTTATACTAGAAGACGCCTCACTAGGAAGCTAAATCCGGGCTTCAGCATTGGCCTTTTAAGCCAAAGAATGGTGCCTCCCAACCACCTCTAGTGAAATGCCTCAATTAAACCCCGCCCCCTGATTCGCAATTTTAGTATTCTCTTGATTAGCATTTCTTACTATTATCCCGACCAAAGTAATAAACCATATCGCACCTAATGAACCGGCCCTTCTGGACTCCGAAAAACACAAAACTGAACCCTGAGACTGACCATGGCAATAAGCTTCTTCGACCAATTTGCAAGCCCATCTTATCTCGGCATCCCCCTAATTGCAATCGCAATTACCCTGCCCTGAGTTCTATTCCCCACCCCTTCATCACGATGAATTAATAATCGTCTAATTACAATACAAGGATGATTTATCAACCGATTTACTAATCAACTTATATTACCATTAAATATAGGAGGCCACAAATGAGCATTATTATTAGCCTCATTAATAGTATTTTTAATTACTATTAACATGCTTGGATTATTACCATATACCTTCACCCCAACAACGCAATTATCATTAAATATAGGATTTGCCGTTCCACTATGACTTTCTACAGTCATTATTGGAATGCGAAATCAACCAACAATTGCCCTAGGACACCTATTACCAGAGGGTACCCCAATTCCTTTAATTCCTGTGCTCATTATCATCGAAACAATTAGCCTGTTTATTCGACCTTTAGCCCTAGGCGTCCGATTAACAGCAAACCTAACTGCTGGACACCTGCTGATCCAATTAATCGCCACAGCCGTATTTGTTCTACTTCCAATAATACCCACAGTAGCAATCTTGACCGCCGCTGTTCTATTTCTTCTTACACTCCTAGAAGTTGCGGTAGCCATGATTCAAGCTTATGTATTTGTCCTTCTCCTAAGTTTATATCTGCAAGAGAACGTTTAATGGCCCACCAAGCACACGCATATCATATGGTTGATCCAAGCCCATGACCACTAACCGGCGCAGTCGGAGCTTTACTAATGACATCCGGCCTAGCAATCTGGTTTCACTTCCACTCAACTACACTTATAACCCTTGGGATAGTTCTTCTTCTTCTCACCATATACCAATGATGACGAGACATTATCCGGGAGGGAACCTTCCAAGGCCACCATACGCCCCCAGTACAAAAAGGTTTGCGCTACGGAATAATTTTATTCATTACATCCGAAGTATTCTTCTTCCTCGGATTTTTCTGAGCTTTCTACCACTCAAGCCTAGCACCCACGCCAGAACTAGGAGGATGTTGACCCCCAGCAGGAATTATTACACTAGACCCATTTGAAGTTCCACTACTTAATACAGCCGTTCTCCTGGCGTCGGGGGTCACAGTAACATGAGCTCACCATAGCCTAATAGAAGGCGGACGCAAACAAGCCATTCAATCCCTCACACTAACTATCTTACTGGGCTTATATTTTACTGCCTTGCAGGCCATAGAATACTATGAAGCCCCATTTACAATTGCAGACGGGGTCTACGGCTCAACATTCTTTGTAGCTACAGGGTTCCATGGACTTCATGTTATTATTGGATCCTCATTCCTGGCCGTCTGCCTACTCCGCCAAATCCAATATCATTTTACATCTGAACATCACTTCGGCTTTGAAGCCGCCGCATGATACTGACACTTTGTAGACGTAGTATGACTATTCCTCTACGTATCCATTTATTGATGAGGCTCATATCTTTCTAGTATTAAAATAGTACGAGTGACTTCCAATCACCCAGTCTTGGTTAGACTCCAAGGAAAGATAATGAACTTAGTTATTACAATCTTAGCCATCACAATCACCCTTTCTCTGGTGTTAGCAACTGTATCCTTCTGATTACCCCAGATAAACCCAGACGCAGAAAAACTCTCACCCTACGAATGTGGCTTCGACCCCCTAGGATCTGCCCGCCTTCCATTTTCACTTCGATTCTTTTTAGTGGCAATTTTATTTTTACTATTTGACCTGGAAATTGCCTTACTTCTCCCACTCCCCTGGGGAGACCAACTCCACAACCCTACCGGAACCTTCTTCTGAGCCACAGCAGTCCTAATTTTACTTACACTAGGACTAGTTTATGAATGAGTTCAAGGGGGCCTAGAGTGGGCAGAATAGAGGACTAGTCCAATAAAAGACCCCTGATTTCGGCTCAGAAGATTGTGGTTAGACTCCACAGCCCTCTTATGACACCCGTACATTTTAGCTTTAGCTCAGCCTTCACATTAGGGCTAATAGGCCTGGCATTTCACCGCACCCACTTACTCTCCGCACTACTCTGCCTAGAAGGAATAATATTATCCCTGTTTATTGCGCTAGCCCTTTGGGCCATACAATTTGAATCAACTGTATTTTCTACAGCACCTATATTGCTACTAGCCTTCTCCGCCTGCGAGGCCAGTGCAGGCTTGGCCCTTCTGGTTGCCACAGCCCGAACCCATGGAACTGACCGCCTACAAAACCTCAATTTACTGCAATGCTAAAAGTATTAATCCCCACAATCATGCTATTCCCCACAATCTGGTTATCATCTCCTAAATGACTATGAACAACAACAACCACACAAAGCCTTCTAATTGCCCTCATTAGCCTTTCTTGATTAAAATGAACATCAGAAACCGGATGGTCAGTTTCAAACACCTATTTAGCCACAGACCCCCTATCAACCCCTCTTTTAGTACTGACCTGTTGACTTCTCCCCTTAATAATTTTAGCCAGCCAAAACCACATCTACCCTGAACCCATCAACCGCCAACGCTTATACATCACCCTTCTGGCCTCCCTACAGACCTTCCTTATTATAGCATTCGGGGCCACAGAAATTATTATGTTTTATATTATATTTGAAGCCACCCTTATCCCCACGTTAATCATTATTACCCGATGAGGGAACCAAACCGAACGCCTCAATGCAGGGACCTACTTCCTGTTTTATACCCTAGCAGGATCCTTGCCACTTCTAGTGGCCCTCCTTCTCCTCCAACAAACAACAGGAACCCTCTCAATATTAATTTTACAATACTCCCAACCCCTAACACTCGACACATGAGGTAATAGCATTTGATGGGCAGGATGCGTAATCGCATTTTTGGTTAAAATACCACTTTATGGGGTTCACCTATGACTTCCAAAAGCCCATGTCGAAGCCCCAGTAGCAGGGTCTATAGTCCTGGCTGCAGTTTTACTAAAACTAGGAGGATACGGTATAATACGAATAATAGTTGTATTAGACCCCCTCTCAAAAGAACTAACCTACCCCTTTATTATTCTAGCATTATGAGGCATCATCATAACAGGATCTATCTGCCTTCGCCAAACAGACCTAAAATCATTAATTGCCTACTCATCTGTAAGTCACATAGGCCTGGTAGCAGGAGGCATTCTAATTCAAACCCCATGAGGATTCACAGGCGCAATCATTCTAATAATTGCCCACGGCCTAGTATCCTCCGCACTATTCTGCCTAGCCAACACCACTTATGAACGAACCCATAGCCGAACCATAGTGCTAGCTCGAGGACTTCAAATAATTCTTCCATTAACAGCAGTTTGATGATTTATTGCTAATTTAGCCAACCTAGCACTACCACCCCTCCCAAACCTAATAGGTGAACTCATAATCATCACCACTCTTTTCAGCTGATCCCCATGAACCATTATGCTTACAGGAGTAGGAACGCTAATTACAGCAGGTTACTCCTTATACCTATTCCTAATGACCCAACGTGGGCCAACACCAAGCCATGTCACAGGGTTATCACCATTTCATACCCGAGAACATCTACTCATAGTACTCCACCTCCTCCCAGTCATTTTACTAGTAACAAAACCCGAGCTTATATGAGGCTGATGCCACTAGTAAGTATAGTTTAATTTAAAACATTAGATTGTGATTCTAAAAATAGAGGTTAAAATCCCCTTATTCACCAAGGAAGGCCAGAGGCAATAAGCACTGCTAATACTTACACCCACGGCTAAATTCCGTGGCTTCCTTACGCTTCTAAAGGATAACAGCTCATCCATTGGTCTTAGGAACCAAAAACTCTTGGTGCAAATCCAAGTGGAAGCTATGCACCCAACCACCCTAATTCTATCATCCTCATTAATTCTAGTCATCACAATTCTTATTTACCCCTTATTAACTACACTTAGCCCAAACCCCAAAGACCCAAACTGAGCAACAGCACATGTAAAAACTGCCGTAAGCACCGCATTTTTCGTTAGCCTCTTACCACTTACAATATTCCTAGACCAAGGAGCCGAAACTATTATCACCAATTGACACTGAATAAATACCACCCTATTTGATATTAATATCAGCTTTAAATTCGATCACTATTCCCTCATCTTTACACCCATTGCCCTCTACGTAACTTGATCTATCCTTGAATTTGCATCCTGATACATGCACTCAGACCCAAATATAAACCGATTTTTCAAATACCTGCTTCTATTCCTAGTAGCCATAATTATTCTTGTAACCGCCAACAACATATTTCAACTCTTCATTGGATGAGAGGGAGTGGGAATTATATCATTTCTTCTAATCGGCTGATGATATGGACGAACAGATGCTAATACAGCAGCCCTTCAGGCAGTACTATATAACCGGGTAGGAGACATCGGATTAATTATAAGTATAGCCTGAATTGCCATAAACTTAAATTCATGAGAAATTCAACAAATTTTTTATCTATCAAAAACCTCTGACATAACACTTCCCCTAATGGGTTTAATCTTAGCGGCAACTGGCAAGTCAGCCCAATTTGGCCTCCATCCATGACTGCCCGCCGCCATGGAAGGTCCTACGCCAGTCTCTGCCCTACTTCACTCCAGTACCATAGTCGTCGCAGGCATCTTCTTGCTCATTCGACTGCACCCCATTATAGAAGACAATAACCTGGCATTAACAATTTGCCTATGCCTAGGAGCCCTAACCACCCTATTTACAGCTGCCTGTGCCCTAACACAAAATGACATCAAAAAAATTGTAGCATTCTCAACATCCAGCCAACTAGGGCTAATAATAGTTACAATTGGCCTCAACCAGCCTCAATTAGCATTTCTACATATCTGCACCCACGCCTTCTTTAAAGCAATATTATTCTTATGCTCCGGATCCATCATCCACAGCCTAAATGATGAACAAGACATCCGAAAAATAGGAGGCCTACAAAACCTCTTACCACTCACCTCAACCTGCTTAACCATCGGCAGCCTAGCCCTAACAGGAACACCATTTCTAGCCGGCTTCTTCTCAAAAGACGCAATCATTGAATCCCTAAACACCTCTTACCTAAACGCCTGGGCCCTAACTCTAACACTCATCGCCACCTCCTTCACTGCTGTCTACAGTTTCCGAGTAATCTTCTTCGTCACCATGGGAATTCCACGGTTCCTACCCCTCTCCCCCATTAACGAAAATAACCCCTCAGTAATTAACCCAATTAAACGCCTTGCCTGAGGAAGTATTATTGCAGGACTCATCATTACTTCAAACTTCTTACCATCTAAAACACCTATTATAACCATACCCCTAACTCTCAAGATAGCAGCTCTCGCAGTAACAATTACTGGTCTACTAGTAGCCATAGAACTAACAGCACTAACCGGCAAACAATTTAAAACTAACCTAACAACCTCCCCCCACCACTTCTCCAATATACTAGGCTATTTTCCCGCAATTGTCCACCGACTTGTCCCCAAATTAAACCTAACCATGGGACAATCAATTGCTACACAGTTAGTAGACCAAACCTGATTTGAAGCCGTCGGACCAAAAGGAATATCCTCTACGCAAATCAAAATGGCCAAAACCATTAGTGACACCCAACGAGGAATAATTAAGACATATTTAACAATTTTCCTATTTACTATAACCCTCGCTATTCTACTAACAACCCTTTAGACTGCACGAAGCGTTCCACGACCAAGCCCACGAGTCAATTCTAACACAACAAACAAAGTTAACAACAACACCCACGCACAAATAATTAACATACCCCCACCAGACGAATATATTATCGCTACACCACTAATATCTCCTCGCAATATAGAAAACTCCTTTAAACCATCAACAACAATTCAAGACCCCTCATACCAACCCTCCCAAAATAAACCAACCATTAAACCCACACCGAGTAAATAGATTATAACATAACCAACCACAGAGCGATCTCCCCACGCCTCCGGAAAAGGTTCAGCAGCCAAAGCCACTGAATAAGCAAACACAACAAGTATTCCGCCCAAATAAATTAAAAAAAGAACTAACGATAAAAAAGACCCCCCATGGCCAATTAACACTCCACATCCAACCCCCGCTGCTACCACTAAACCAAAAGCAGCAAAATAAGGTGCAGGATTAGAAGCTACAGCAACCAAACCAACAATTAAAGCCATCAACAGTAATGATACAAGATAAGTCATAATTCCTACTCGGATTCTAACCGAGACCAATGATTTGAAGAACCACCGTTGTTATTCAACTATAAGAACCCTAATGGCAAGCCTACGTAAAACACACCCCTTAATTAAAATCGCCAACGACGCGCTAGTCGACCTACCAGCCCCCTCTAACATCTCAGTATGATGAAATTTTGGATCCCTACTAGGACTATGTCTAATTACCCAAATCCTCACCGGACTATTTCTAGCTATACATTATACATCTGACATTTCCACCGCCTTTTCTTCAGTGGCACACATTTGCCGAGACGTAAATTACGGGTGACTAATCCGAAACATTCACGCCAATGGGGCATCATTCTTTTTCATTTGCATCTACATACACATCGCCCGAGGATTATATTACGGATCATACTTGTACAAAGAAACATGAAACATTGGAGTCGTCCTGCTACTATTAGTAATAATAACAGCTTTTGTGGGCTATGTACTACCATGAGGACAAATATCGTTTTGAGGTGCAACAGTAATCACCAACCTTCTATCCGCAGTCCCCTACATAGGAAACGCCCTAGTTCAATGAATTTGAGGAGGGTTTTCAGTAGATAATGCAACACTAACACGATTCTTCGCCTTCCACTTCCTACTACCATTTGTTATTGCCGCAGCCACTATTATTCACTTACTGTTTCTTCACGAGACAGGATCAAACAACCCAGCAGGCCTAAACTCAAACGCAGATAAAATCTCATTCCACCCATACTTCTCCTACAAAGACCTATTTGGATTTGTAGTTATACTACTAGCACTTACATCCCTAGCATTATTCTCACCCAACCTCCTAGGAGACCCAGAAAACTTCACCCCCGCAAATCCACTAGTTACCCCTCCCCACATCAAGCCCGAATGGTACTTCCTATTTGCTTACGCTATTCTTCGATCAATTCCCAACAAACTCGGAGGAGTTTTAGCACTTTTATTTTCTATCCTCGTACTAATAGTTGTACCAGTCCTTCACACATCAAAGCAACGAGGACTAACATTCCGACCAATCACCCAATTCCTCTTTTGAGCCCTAGTCGCAGACATGATTATCCTAACATGAATTGGAGGAATACCAGTCGAACACCCATTCATTATCATCGGACAAATCGCATCCGTCCTATATTTTGCACTATTTTTAATCCTAATGCCATTAGCAGGATGATTAGAAAATAAAGCACTAGAATGAGCTTGCCCTAGTAGCTTAACTTAAAGCATCGGTCTTGTAATCCGAAGATTGGAGGTTAAACCCCTCCCTAGTGCCAGAAAAAAGAGATTTTAACTCCCACTCCTGGCTCCCAAAGCCAGAGTTCTAAATTAAACTATTTTCTGTACTATATGGTTTAGTACATATTATGCATAATATTACATTAATGTATTAGTACATTAATGTATAATCACCAACTAATTATTTAAACCATAAAGCAAGTACTAACTTTTAGGGTATACATAAAGCATATTACTGACACTCAGAATTCAAATATTATAAGATGAGTAAGTCCTTATTCCCTTAAAAATTGTTCTCAAATTTTTCCTTGCATGAACTCAACAAACATCTATTTAGGAATAGTTAATGTAGTAAGAAACCACCAACCAGTTTATATAATTGCATAATCTGCATGATAGAATCAGGGACAAAAGTGGAGGGTGATAAATTATTAATTATTACTGGCATCTGATTCCCATTTCACGGGCATGGGAATGTGAATTCCCCTAATTCAAATCTATACTGGCATCTGATTCATGGTGTGGTACATATGTCTCGTTACCCACCAAGCCGGGCGTTCTTTTATATGCATAGGGGTTCTCTTTTTGGTCTGCTTTTCATCCACATTTCAGAGTGCAGGCACAAATATTGAATTAAGGTAGAGCATTTTCTTGTAATTAATAATGTAGGTTAATGATTAAAAGACATAACATAAGAATTACATTAATTTATATCAAGTGCATAATATATCCTTACTCAACACAACCTTATACTATATACCCCCTTTTGGTTTCTGCGCGACAAACCCCCCTACCCCCTACGCTCAGTAAATCCTGTTCTCCTTGTCAAACCCCTAAACCAAGGAAGGCTCGACCAAGCGTATCAAAGTTAACAAGTTTTGGTAAAATTAACTTATGCCATCACATATTATATATAACATATACATATTTAACTTCACATTTTTTTATCACAAAAAGCCTAAAATTAAGTAGAAAAAATTTACAAATTAACCTCAATACTAAAATTTCAAACACGAATTAGCTAGCGTAGCTTAAATTAAAGCATGGCACTGAAGATGCTAAGATGGGCCCTAAAAAGTTCCGCACGCACAAAGGCTTGGTCCTGACTTTACTATCAGCTTTAGCACAAATTACACATGCAAGTATCCGCAGCCCTGTGAGGATGCCCTTAATCCCCCACCCGGGGACGAGGAGCAGGCATCAGGCACTAATATTTTTAGCCCAAGACGCCTTGCCACGCCACACCCCCAAGGGAGTTCAGCAGTGATAGACATTAAGCCATAAGTGAAAACTTGACTTAGTTAGTGCTAAGAGGGCCGGTAAAACTCGTGCCAGCCACCGCGGTTATACGAGAGGCCCTAGTCGATAAATATCGGCGTAAAGGGTGGTTAAGGAGAACAGAAATTTAAAGCCAAAGAGCCTCTTGGCCGTCATACGCTCCTGAGTGTCCGAAGCCCAACAAACGAAAGTAGCTTTAATATAGCCCACCTGACCCCACGAAAGCTAAGAAACAAACTGGGATTAGATACCCCACTATGCTTAGCCATAAACCCAGACGTTATTGCACAACAAACGTCCGCCAGGGTACTACGAGCGTTAGCTTAAAACCCAAAGGACTTGGCGGTGCCTTAGACCCCCCTAGAGGAGCCTGTTCTAGAACCGATAACCCCCGTTAAACCTCACCACTTCTAGCCATCCCCGCCTATATACCGCCGTCGTCAGCTTACCCTGTGAAGGACTAACAGTAAGCTAAATGAATACATTCCAAAACGTCAGGTCGAGGTGTAGCGCACGAAGCGGGAAGAAATGGGCTACATTTTCTACCATAGAATATTAACGAACAGTACCCTGAAAAATTACTCGAAGGAGGATTTAGTAGTAAAAAGGAAATAGAGTGTCCTTTTGAACCCGGCTCTGAGGCACGTACACACCGCCCGTCACTCTCCCCTGTCATACAGCAACAAATGTTCATAACACCAAAGCACCGACAAGGGGAGGCAAGTCGTAACATGGTAAGTGTACCGGAAGGTGCACTTGGATCAAACCCAGGGTGTGGCTGAGACAGTCAAGCATCTCCCTTACACCGAGAAGACATCCATGCAAGTTGGATCACCCTGAGCCAAACAGCTAGCTTAACAATCAAATTAACTTAACAACATAAATAGTACAGCATAACCTAACTAAATAAACTAAACCATTTTTCCACCTTAGTACGGGAGACGGAAAAGGTAACTCCAAGCAATAGAAAGAGTACCGCAAGGGAAAGCTGAAAGAGTAATGAAACAACCTATATAAGCACGAAAAAGCAGAGCCTAAATCTCGTACCTTTTGCATCATGATTTAGCCAGTACCACACAAGCAAAGTGACCTTTAGTTTGATGCCCCGAAACCAAGTGAGCTACCCCGGGACAGCCTAATGGGCCAACCCGTCTCTGTGGCAAAAGAGTGGGATGAGCCCCGGGTAGAGGTGATAAACCTACCGAACTTGGTGATAGCTGGTTGCCTAAGAAATGAATAGAAGTTCAGCCTCGTACCCCTTTAAACAACCAAGAAATATCTAAATAAGCAAAAAGAGAAACACGAGAGTTAGTTAAAGGGGGTACAGCCCCTTTAACCAAGGACACAACCTTAAGCAGAAGGATAAGGGTCATATTTTTTAAAACTAGTCGCCTCAGTGGGCCTAAAAGCAGCCATCTGAACAGAAAGCGTTAAAGCTCAAGCGACACAAAGTTTATTATACTGATAAACAACCCTACTCCTCTAAATATATTAGGCCATTCCATGCCAACATGGAAGAGACCATGCTAATATGAGTAACAAGAGGACAAGATCCTCTCCCAGCACAAGTGTAAACCGGATCGGACTAACCACCGGAAATTAACGAACCCAAAAAAAGAGGGCAATGTAAACACAAACAAAATCAAGAAAATCCCACAACACCAAAATCGTTAACCCCACACTGGAATGCATCAAGGAAAGACTAAAAGAAAGGGAAGGAACTCGGCAAACATAAGCCTCGCCTGTTTACCAAAAACATCGCCTCCTGCAAACCCCTATGTATAGGAGGTCCAGCCTGCCCAGTGACTACAAGTTCAACGGCCGCGGTATTTTGACCGTGCAAAGGTAGCGCAATCACTTGTCTTTTAAATGAAGACCTGTATGAATGGCCAAACGAGGGCTTAACTGTCTCCCCTTTCAAGTCAGTGAAATTGATTTACCCGTGCAGAAGCGGGTATAAGAATACAAGACGAGAAGACCCTTTGGAGCTTAAGGTACAAACCCAACTACGTTAAACAACTTACTAAAAAGCATGAACCTAGTAGAAAATGGAATTTTACCTTCGGTTGGGGCGACCATGGAGAACAAAAAATCCTCCAAGTGGATTGGGACTAAACCCTAAAACTAAGAAAGACACTTCCAAGTCACAGAAATTCTGACCAATTATGATCCGGCTTCCGAGCCGATCAACGAACCAAGTTACCCTAGGGATAACAGCGCAATCCTCTCCAAGAGTCCATATCGACGAGAGGGTTTACGACCTCGATGTTGGATCAGGACATCCTAATGGTGCAGCCGCTATTAAGGGTTCGTTTGTTCAACGATTAAAGTCCTACGTGATCTGAGTTCAGACCGGAGCAATCCAGGTCAGTTTCTATCTGTAAAGTCATTTTTCCTAGTACGAAAGGACCGGAAAAAAAAGGCCCATGCTAAAAGCACGCCTTACCCCTAATTAATGAAAGCAACTAAATTAAATAAAGGGAGGACCCAAAATACCTGCCAAAATAAGGCCACACTAAGATGGCAGAGCATGGTAATTGCAAAAGGCCTAAGCCCTTTCAACCAGAGGTTCAAATCCTCTTCTTAGTTTATGCTAAACACTTTATTGACCCATCTAATTAATCCACTCGCATACATTATTCCCGTCCTATTAGCCGTAGCTTTTCTCACACTCCTTGAACGAAAAGTCCTAGGATACATACAATTACGAAAAGGTCCAAATATCGTAGGCCCTTACGGCCTACTTCAACCAATCGCCGACGGAGTTAAACTATTTATTAAAGAACCAATCCGCCCCTCCACATCATCCCCATTTCTCTTTCTAGCAGCCCCAATACTTGCGTTAACCCTGGCTATAACCCTATGAGCACCAATACCTATACCACACCCAGTCACTGACCTAAACCTGGGTATTTTATTTGTTCTAGCCCTATCAAGTCTGGCAGTATACTCTATTTTAGGATCAGGATGAGCATCAAACTCAAAATATGCACTAATCGGCGCCCTCCGAGCCGTTGCCCAAACAATTTCTTATGAAGTAAGCCTAGGATTAATTCTACTTTCCATTATTATCTTCTCCGGAGGTTATACACTACAAACATTTAATATTACACAAGAAAGCATCTGACTATTAATCCCTACTTGACCACTAGCCGCAATATGATACATCTCTACACTAGCCGAAACAAACCGTGCACCATTTGACCTAACTGAGGGCGAATCTGAACTAGTATCCGGATTCAACGTAGAATATGCTGGTGGACCATTCGCCCTGTTTTTCCTAGCCGAATATGCTAACATCCTATTAATAAACACCCTCTCAGCTATTCTATTCCTCGGTGCATCACACACACCATATATCCCAGAACTAACAACAGTTAACCTAATAACTAAAGCTGCACTCCTTTCAGTTATATTTTTATGAGTACGAGCCTCATACCCGCGATTCCGATATGACCAACTTATACATTTGATCTGAAAAAACTTCCTCCCCTTAACCCTAGCCCTAGTTCTATGACACACCGCCCTCCCAATCGCACTGGCAGGACTCCCTCCACAACTATAGCTATAAGGAACCGTGCCTGAATTCCCAAGGACCACTTTGATAGAGTGGCTTATGAGGGTTAAAATCCCCCCAGTTCCTAGAAAGAAGGGAATTGAACCCATACTCAGGAGATCAAAACTCCTAGTGCTTCCTCTACACCACTCTCTACGATAAGGTCAGCTAATCAAGCTTTCGGGCCCATACCCCGAACATGACGGTTAAAATCCCTCCCCTATCAATGAACCCCTACGTACTCGCTATTCTCCTATCCAGCTTAGGACTAGGAACTACCCTAACTTTTGCCAGCTCCCACTGACTACTAGCCTGAATGGGGTTAGAAATTAATACTCTAGCAATCACCCCCCTAATAGCACAGCAACACCACCCACGAGCAGTTGAAGCAACCACAAAATACTTCCTAACCCAAGCAACCGCCGCAGCAATAATTCTTTTTGCCGCAACAACAAATGCATGAATTACGGGCGAATGAGACATTAACACCTTATCCCACCCCCTTGCCTCCACAATAGTAATTACCGCCCTAGCACTAAAAATTGGCTTAGCACCAATACATTTCTGGCTACCAGAAGTGCTACAAGGACTTGACTTGCTAACAGGACTAATCTTATCAACTTGACAAAAACTAGCCCCATTTGCACTAATTATTCAAGTAGCACCAACCATTGACCCCCTTATACTAACATCCATAGGACTTCTCTCCGCACTAGTTGGAGGCTGAGGAGGACTTAACCAAACCCAAATCCGAAAGATCCTAGCCTATTCTTCAATCGCACATATAGGCTGAATAATAATCATTTTACAACACGCCCCTCACCTGACCCTGCTCGCACTAGGCACATATATTTTTATAACATCCACAGCATTCCTCTCATTAAAAATAACATCAACCACAAAAATTAACACCTTAACAACAATATGATCAAAAACCCCAATCCTAGCATCAACAACAGCCCTAGCCTTACTCTCACTGGGAGGCCTTCCCCCACTAACAGGATTTATACCAAAATGATTAATTTTACAAGAAATAGCAAAGCAAGAACTCCCACTTACAGCAACCGTTATAGCCCTAGCCGCCCTACTAAGTCTATACTTCTACCTACGACTATGCTACGCCATAGCCCTCACTATCTCTCCCAACACAACAAATGCCACAACACCATGACGAACCCAAACAACCCAATCAACACTTGCCCTGGCCCTATTAACAACAATTGCACTAGGATTATTACCCCTCACCCCGGCTATCTTAATACTAGCCACCTAGGGACTTAGGATAAATCAGACCAAGAACCTTCAAAGCTCTAAGCAGGAGTTAAAACCTCCTAGTCCCTGATTAAGACCTGCAAGACTTTATCTCACATCTTCTGAATGCAACTCAGACACTTTAATTAAGCTAAGGCCCTACTAGATGAGAAGGCCTCGATCCTACAAACTCTTAGTTAACAGCTAAGCGCCCAAACCAGCGAGCATTCATCTACTTTCCCGCCGTTAGCTGAGTAAGGCGGGAAAGCCCCGGCAGACGTTAATCTGCGTCTTAAGATTTGCAATCTAATGTGTACTCCACCACGGGGCTTGATAGGAAGAGGATTTAAACCTCTATCTTCGGAGCTACAACCCGCCGCCTAATTTCGGCCATCCTACCTGTGGCAATCACACGCTGATTCTTCTCTACTAACCACAAAGACATTGGCACCCTTTATTTAGTATTTGGTGCCTGAGCCGGAATAGTCGGTACCGCTCTTAGCTTACTTATTCGAGCTGAGCTAAACCAGCCAGGATCACTTCTCGGCGATGACCAAATTTATAATGTTATTGTTACCGCACATGCTTTCGTTATAATTTTCTTTATAGTAATGCCTATCCTTATCGGCGGATTTGGTAACTGACTTGTCCCACTAATAATTGGGGCTCCTGACATGGCATTCCCTCGAATAAACAATATAAGCTTCTGACTTTTACCCCCATCTTTTCTCCTGCTCTTGGCTTCATCTGGTGTCGAAGCTGGGGCCGGTACGGGATGAACAGTTTATCCGCCATTAGCCAGCAATTTAGCCCATGCAGGCGCATCCGTAGACCTGACCATTTTCTCCCTCCATTTAGCTGGTGTATCATCCATCCTCGGGGCAATCAATTTTATTACAACAACAATTAATATAAAACCCCCAGCCATTTCCCAATACCAAACCCCATTATTTGTATGAGCTGTCCTTGTAACCGCTGTCCTTCTTTTACTTTCCCTTCCGGTTCTAGCTGCTGGAATCACGATACTTCTGACAGACCGAAACCTAAACACTACATTCTTTGATCCCGCAGGAGGAGGAGACCCTATTCTCTACCAACACCTATTTTGATTCTTTGGCCATCCAGAAGTCTACATTTTAATCTTACCAGGGTTTGGTATCATCTCCCATGTTGTAGCCTACTACGCAGGTAAAAAAGAACCATTTGGATATATAGGAATGGTCTGAGCAATAATGGCCATTGGCCTACTGGGTTTTATCGTCTGAGCCCATCACATGTTTACAGTTGGCATAGACGTAGACACCCGTGCATATTTTACATCCGCAACCATAATTATTGCCATCCCTACAGGGGTAAAAGTGTTTAGCTGACTAGCCACACTCCACGGAGGATCAATTAAATGAGAAACACCTATACTTTGAGCCCTAGGCTTCATTTTCCTCTTTACGGTAGGAGGACTAACAGGAATTGTGCTAGCCAACTCATCACTGGATATTGTCTTACACGACACGTATTATGTTGTAGCACACTTCCATTACGTACTGTCAATAGGAGCCGTATTTGCCATCATAGCGGCCTTTGTACATTGATTTCCCCTATTTACAGGATATACTCTTCACAGCACTTGAACCAAAATTCACTTTGTAGTGATGTTTGTGGGCGTAAACCTAACCTTCTTTCCCCAACACTTCCTCGGCCTAGCAGGAATACCACGTCGATACTCGGACTACCCAGACGCTTATACCCTATGAAATACAGTATCCTCTATTGGATCCCTAATTTCGCTAGTAGCAGTAATTATGTTCTTATTCATCTTATGAGAAGCCTTTGCCGCAAAACGAGAAGTTACATCTGTAGAATTAACCGCAACAAATGTTGAATGACTTCATGGATGCCCCCCTCCATATCACACATTTGAAGAGCCAGCATTTGTTCAAGTTCAATCAAATTAACGAGGAAGGGAGGAATTGAACCCCCATCTACTGGTTTCAAGCCAGTCACATAACCACTCTGTCACTTCCTTTTAAAGACATTAGTAAACCCGTAAATTACATCACTTTGTCAAGGTGAAATAGTAGGTTAAATCCCTGCATGTCTTAAGCTTCAAGCTTAATGGCACATCCCACACAACTAGGATTCCAAGACGCGGCATCACCCGTTATAGAAGAACTTCTCCACTTTCATGACCATGCTTTGATAATCGTATTTTTAATTAGCACCCTAGTGCTTTATATTATTATTGCAATAGTATCAACAAAACTTACAAACAAGTATATTTTAGACTCCCAAGAAATTGAAATCGTATGAACTGTCCTACCAGCTGTAATTCTTGTTATAATTGCTCTTCCCTCCTTGCGAATTCTTTACCTTATAGATGAGATTAATGACCCGCACCTAACAATTAAAGCTATGGGCCACCAATGATACTGAAGCTACGAATACACGGACTACGAAAACCTAGGCTTTGACTCATACATGATCCCAACCCAAGACCTTAATCCCGGACAGTTTCGGCTACTTGAAACAGACCACCGAATGGTTGTCCCAATGGAATCTCCAATTCGGGTACTTGTTTCAGCCGAAGACGTACTGCACTCCTGAGCCGTCCCATCCCTTGGGGTAAAAATAGACGCCGTTCCAGGGCGTCTAAATCAAACAGCCTTCATTGCTTCCCGCCCAGGAGTATTCTATGGACAATGCTCCGAAATCTGCGGGGCAAACCACAGCTTTATACCTATTGTAGTAGAAGCAGTCCCTCTTGAACACTTCGAAAACTGATCATCACTTATACTAGAAGACGCCTCACTAGGAAGCTAAATCCGGGCTTCAGCATTGGCCTTTTAAGCCAAAGAATGGTGCCTCCCAACCACCTCTAGTGAAATGCCTCAATTAAACCCCGCCCCCTGATTCGCAATTTTAGTATTCTCTTGATTAGCATTTCTTACTATTATCCCGACCAAAGTAATAAACCATATCGCACCTAATGAACCGGCCCTTCTGGACTCCGAAAAACACAAAACTGAACCCTGAGACTGACCATGGCAATAAGCTTCTTCGACCAATTTGCAAGCCCATCTTATCTCGGCATCCCCCTAATTGCAATCGCAATTACCCTGCCCTGAGTTCTATTCCCCACCCCTTCATCACGATGAATTAATAATCGTCTAATTACAATACAAGGATGATTTATCAACCGATTTACTAATCAACTTATATTACCATTAAATATAGGAGGCCACAAATGAGCATTATTATTAGCCTCATTAATAGTATTTTTAATTACTATTAACATGCTTGGATTATTACCATATACCTTCACCCCAACAACGCAATTATCATTAAATATAGGATTTGCCGTTCCACTATGACTTTCTACAGTCATTATTGGAATGCGAAATCAACCAACAATTGCCCTAGGACACCTATTACCAGAGGGTACCCCAATTCCTTTAATTCCTGTGCTCATTATCATCGAAACAATTAGCCTGTTTATTCGACCTTTAGCCCTAGGCGTCCGATTAACAGCAAACCTAACTGCTGGACACCTGCTGATCCAATTAATCGCCACAGCCGTATTTGTTCTACTTCCAATAATACCCACAGTAGCAATCTTGACCGCCGCTGTTCTATTTCTTCTTACACTCCTAGAAGTTGCGGTAGCCATGATTCAAGCTTATGTATTTGTCCTTCTCCTAAGTTTATATCTGCAAGAGAACGTTTAATGGCCCACCAAGCACACGCATATCATATGGTTGATCCAAGCCCATGACCACTAACCGGCGCAGTCGGAGCTTTACTAATGACATCCGGCCTAGCAATCTGGTTTCACTTCCACTCAACTACACTTATAACCCTTGGGATAGTTCTTCTTCTTCTCACCATATACCAATGATGACGAGACATTATCCGGGAGGGAACCTTCCAAGGCCACCATACGCCCCCAGTACAAAAAGGTTTGCGCTACGGAATAATTTTATTCATTACATCCGAAGTATTCTTCTTCCTCGGATTTTTCTGAGCTTTCTACCACTCAAGCCTAGCACCCACGCCAGAACTAGGAGGATGTTGACCCCCAGCAGGAATTATTACACTAGACCCATTTGAAGTTCCACTACTTAATACAGCCGTTCTCCTGGCGTCGGGGGTCACAGTAACATGAGCTCACCATAGCCTAATAGAAGGCGGACGCAAACAAGCCATTCAATCCCTCACACTAACTATCTTACTGGGCTTATATTTTACTGCCTTGCAGGCCATAGAATACTATGAAGCCCCATTTACAATTGCAGACGGGGTCTACGGCTCAACATTCTTTGTAGCTACAGGGTTCCATGGACTTCATGTTATTATTGGATCCTCATTCCTGGCCGTCTGCCTACTCCGCCAAATCCAATATCATTTTACATCTGAACATCACTTCGGCTTTGAAGCCGCCGCATGATACTGACACTTTGTAGACGTAGTATGACTATTCCTCTACGTATCCATTTATTGATGAGGCTCATATCTTTCTAGTATTAAAATAGTACGAGTGACTTCCAATCACCCAGTCTTGGTTAGACTCCAAGGAAAGATAATGAACTTAGTTATTACAATCTTAGCCATCACAATCACCCTTTCTCTGGTGTTAGCAACTGTATCCTTCTGATTACCCCAGATAAACCCAGACGCAGAAAAACTCTCACCCTACGAATGTGGCTTCGACCCCCTAGGATCTGCCCGCCTTCCATTTTCACTTCGATTCTTTTTAGTGGCAATTTTATTTTTACTATTTGACCTGGAAATTGCCTTACTTCTCCCACTCCCCTGGGGAGACCAACTCCACAACCCTACCGGAACCTTCTTCTGAGCCACAGCAGTCCTAATTTTACTTACACTAGGACTAGTTTATGAATGAGTTCAAGGGGGCCTAGAGTGGGCAGAATAGAGGACTAGTCCAATAAAAGACCCCTGATTTCGGCTCAGAAGATTGTGGTTAGACTCCACAGCCCTCTTATGACACCCGTACATTTTAGCTTTAGCTCAGCCTTCACATTAGGGCTAATAGGCCTGGCATTTCACCGCACCCACTTACTCTCCGCACTACTCTGCCTAGAAGGAATAATATTATCCCTGTTTATTGCGCTAGCCCTTTGGGCCATACAATTTGAATCAACTGTATTTTCTACAGCACCTATATTGCTACTAGCCTTCTCCGCCTGCGAGGCCAGTGCAGGCTTGGCCCTTCTGGTTGCCACAGCCCGAACCCATGGAACTGACCGCCTACAAAACCTCAATTTACTGCAATGCTAAAAGTATTAATCCCCACAATCATGCTATTCCCCACAATCTGGTTATCATCTCCTAAATGACTATGAACAACAACAACCACACAAAGCCTTCTAATTGCCCTCATTAGCCTTTCTTGATTAAAATGAACATCAGAAACCGGATGGTCAGTTTCAAACACCTATTTAGCCACAGACCCCCTATCAACCCCTCTTTTAGTACTGACCTGTTGACTTCTCCCCTTAATAATTTTAGCCAGCCAAAACCACATCTACCCTGAACCCATCAACCGCCAACGCTTATACATCACCCTTCTGGCCTCCCTACAGACCTTCCTTATTATAGCATTCGGGGCCACAGAAATTATTATGTTTTATATTATATTTGAAGCCACCCTTATCCCCACGTTAATCATTATTACCCGATGAGGGAACCAAACCGAACGCCTCAATGCAGGGACCTACTTCCTGTTTTATACCCTAGCAGGATCCTTGCCACTTCTAGTGGCCCTCCTTCTCCTCCAACAAACAACAGGAACCCTCTCAATATTAATTTTACAATACTCCCAACCCCTAACACTCGACACATGAGGTAATAGCATTTGATGGGCAGGATGCGTAATCGCATTTTTGGTTAAAATACCACTTTATGGGGTTCACCTATGACTTCCAAAAGCCCATGTCGAAGCCCCAGTAGCAGGGTCTATAGTCCTGGCTGCAGTTTTACTAAAACTAGGAGGATACGGTATAATACGAATAATAGTTGTATTAGACCCCCTCTCAAAAGAACTAACCTACCCCTTTATTATTCTAGCATTATGAGGCATCATCATAACAGGATCTATCTGCCTTCGCCAAACAGACCTAAAATCATTAATTGCCTACTCATCTGTAAGTCACATAGGCCTGGTAGCAGGAGGCATTCTAATTCAAACCCCATGAGGATTCACAGGCGCAATCATTCTAATAATTGCCCACGGCCTAGTATCCTCCGCACTATTCTGCCTAGCCAACACCACTTATGAACGAACCCATAGCCGAACCATAGTGCTAGCTCGAGGACTTCAAATAATTCTTCCATTAACAGCAGTTTGATGATTTATTGCTAATTTAGCCAACCTAGCACTACCACCCCTCCCAAACCTAATAGGTGAACTCATAATCATCACCACTCTTTTCAGCTGATCCCCATGAACCATTATGCTTACAGGAGTAGGAACGCTAATTACAGCAGGTTACTCCTTATACCTATTCCTAATGACCCAACGTGGGCCAACACCAAGCCATGTCACAGGGTTATCACCATTTCATACCCGAGAACATCTACTCATAGTACTCCACCTCCTCCCAGTCATTTTACTAGTAACAAAACCCGAGCTTATATGAGGCTGATGCCACTAGTAAGTATAGTTTAATTTAAAACATTAGATTGTGATTCTAAAAATAGAGGTTAAAATCCCCTTATTCACCAAGGAAGGCCAGAGGCAATAAGCACTGCTAATACTTACACCCACGGCTAAATTCCGTGGCTTCCTTACGCTTCTAAAGGATAACAGCTCATCCATTGGTCTTAGGAACCAAAAACTCTTGGTGCAAATCCAAGTGGAAGCTATGCACCCAACCACCCTAATTCTATCATCCTCATTAATTCTAGTCATCACAATTCTTATTTACCCCTTATTAACTACACTTAGCCCAAACCCCAAAGACCCAAACTGAGCAACAGCACATGTAAAAACTGCCGTAAGCACCGCATTTTTCGTTAGCCTCTTACCACTTACAATATTCCTAGACCAAGGAGCCGAAACTATTATCACCAATTGACACTGAATAAATACCACCCTATTTGATATTAATATCAGCTTTAAATTCGATCACTATTCCCTCATCTTTACACCCATTGCCCTCTACGTAACTTGATCTATCCTTGAATTTGCATCCTGATACATGCACTCAGACCCAAATATAAACCGATTTTTCAAATACCTGCTTCTATTCCTAGTAGCCATAATTATTCTTGTAACCGCCAACAACATATTTCAACTCTTCATTGGATGAGAGGGAGTGGGAATTATATCATTTCTTCTAATCGGCTGATGATATGGACGAACAGATGCTAATACAGCAGCCCTTCAGGCAGTACTATATAACCGGGTAGGAGACATCGGATTAATTATAAGTATAGCCTGAATTGCCATAAACTTAAATTCATGAGAAATTCAACAAATTTTTTATCTATCAAAAACCTCTGACATAACACTTCCCCTAATGGGTTTAATCTTAGCGGCAACTGGCAAGTCAGCCCAATTTGGCCTCCATCCATGACTGCCCGCCGCCATGGAAGGTCCTACGCCAGTCTCTGCCCTACTTCACTCCAGTACCATAGTCGTCGCAGGCATCTTCTTGCTCATTCGACTGCACCCCATTATAGAAGACAATAACCTGGCATTAACAATTTGCCTATGCCTAGGAGCCCTAACCACCCTATTTACAGCTGCCTGTGCCCTAACACAAAATGACATCAAAAAAATTGTAGCATTCTCAACATCCAGCCAACTAGGGCTAATAATAGTTACAATTGGCCTCAACCAGCCTCAATTAGCATTTCTACATATCTGCACCCACGCCTTCTTTAAAGCAATATTATTCTTATGCTCCGGATCCATCATCCACAGCCTAAATGATGAACAAGACATCCGAAAAATAGGAGGCCTACAAAACCTCTTACCACTCACCTCAACCTGCTTAACCATCGGCAGCCTAGCCCTAACAGGAACACCATTTCTAGCCGGCTTCTTCTCAAAAGACGCAATCATTGAATCCCTAAACACCTCTTACCTAAACGCCTGGGCCCTAACTCTAACACTCATCGCCACCTCCTTCACTGCTGTCTACAGTTTCCGAGTAATCTTCTTCGTCACCATGGGAATTCCACGGTTCCTACCCCTCTCCCCCATTAACGAAAATAACCCCTCAGTAATTAACCCAATTAAACGCCTTGCCTGAGGAAGTATTATTGCAGGACTCATCATTACTTCAAACTTCTTACCATCTAAAACACCTATTATAACCATACCCCTAACTCTCAAGATAGCAGCTCTCGCAGTAACAATTACTGGTCTACTAGTAGCCATAGAACTAACAGCACTAACCGGCAAACAATTTAAAACTAACCTAACAACCTCCCCCCACCACTTCTCCAATATACTAGGCTATTTTCCCGCAATTGTCCACCGACTTGTCCCCAAATTAAACCTAACCATGGGACAATCAATTGCTACACAGTTAGTAGACCAAACCTGATTTGAAGCCGTCGGACCAAAAGGAATATCCTCTACGCAAATCAAAATGGCCAAAACCATTAGTGACACCCAACGAGGAATAATTAAGACATATTTAACAATTTTCCTATTTACTATAACCCTCGCTATTCTACTAACAACCCTTTAGACTGCACGAAGCGTTCCACGACCAAGCCCACGAGTCAATTCTAACACAACAAACAAAGTTAACAACAACACCCACGCACAAATAATTAACATACCCCCACCAGACGAATATATTATCGCTACACCACTAATATCTCCTCGCAATATAGAAAACTCCTTTAAACCATCAACAACAATTCAAGACCCCTCATACCAACCCTCCCAAAATAAACCAACCATTAAACCCACACCGAGTAAATAGATTATAACATAACCAACCACAGAGCGATCTCCCCACGCCTCCGGAAAAGGTTCAGCAGCCAAAGCCACTGAATAAGCAAACACAACAAGTATTCCGCCCAAATAAATTAAAAAAAGAACTAACGATAAAAAAGACCCCCCATGGCCAATTAACACTCCACATCCAACCCCCGCTGCTACCACTAAACCAAAAGCAGCAAAATAAGGTGCAGGATTAGAAGCTACAGCAACCAAACCAACAATTAAAGCCATCAACAGTAATGATACAAGATAAGTCATAATTCCTACTCGGATTCTAACCGAGACCAATGATTTGAAGAACCACCGTTGTTATTCAACTATAAGAACCCTAATGGCAAGCCTACGTAAAACACACCCCTTAATTAAAATCGCCAACGACGCGCTAGTCGACCTACCAGCCCCCTCTAACATCTCAGTATGATGAAATTTTGGATCCCTACTAGGACTATGTCTAATTACCCAAATCCTCACCGGACTATTTCTAGCTATACATTATACATCTGACATTTCCACCGCCTTTTCTTCAGTGGCACACATTTGCCGAGACGTAAATTACGGGTGACTAATCCGAAACATTCACGCCAATGGGGCATCATTCTTTTTCATTTGCATCTACATACACATCGCCCGAGGATTATATTACGGATCATACTTGTACAAAGAAACATGAAACATTGGAGTCGTCCTGCTACTATTAGTAATAATAACAGCTTTTGTGGGCTATGTACTACCATGAGGACAAATATCGTTTTGAGGTGCAACAGTAATCACCAACCTTCTATCCGCAGTCCCCTACATAGGAAACGCCCTAGTTCAATGAATTTGAGGAGGGTTTTCAGTAGATAATGCAACACTAACACGATTCTTCGCCTTCCACTTCCTACTACCATTTGTTATTGCCGCAGCCACTATTATTCACTTACTGTTTCTTCACGAGACAGGATCAAACAACCCAGCAGGCCTAAACTCAAACGCAGATAAAATCTCATTCCACCCATACTTCTCCTACAAAGACCTATTTGGATTTGTAGTTATACTACTAGCACTTACATCCCTAGCATTATTCTCACCCAACCTCCTAGGAGACCCAGAAAACTTCACCCCCGCAAATCCACTAGTTACCCCTCCCCACATCAAGCCCGAATGGTACTTCCTATTTGCTTACGCTATTCTTCGATCAATTCCCAACAAACTCGGAGGAGTTTTAGCACTTTTATTTTCTATCCTCGTACTAATAGTTGTACCAGTCCTTCACACATCAAAGCAACGAGGACTAACATTCCGACCAATCACCCAATTCCTCTTTTGAGCCCTAGTCGCAGACATGATTATCCTAACATGAATTGGAGGAATACCAGTCGAACACCCATTCATTATCATCGGACAAATCGCATCCGTCCTATATTTTGCACTATTTTTAATCCTAATGCCATTAGCAGGATGATTAGAAAATAAAGCACTAGAATGAGCTTGCCCTAGTAGCTTAACTTAAAGCATCGGTCTTGTAATCCGAAGATTGGAGGTTAAACCCCTCCCTAGTGCCAGAAAAAAGAGATTTTAACTCCCACTCCTGGCTCCCAAAGCCAGAGTTCTAAATTAAACTATTTTCTGTACTATATGGTTTAGTACATATTATGCATAATATTACATTAATGTATTAGTACATTAATGTATAATCACCAACTAATTATTTAAACCATAAAGCAAGTACTAACTTTTAGGGTATACATAAAGCATATTACTGACACTCAGAATTCAAATATTATAAGATGAGTAAGTCCTTATTCCCTTAAAAATTGTTCTCAAATTTTTCCTTGCATGAACTCAACAAACATCTATTTAGGAATAGTTAATGTAGTAAGAAACCACCAACCAGTTTATATAATTGCATAATCTGCATGATAGAATCAGGGACAAAAGTGGAGGGTGATAAATTATTAATTATTACTGGCATCTGATTCCCATTTCACGGGCATGGGAATGTGAATTCCCCTAATTCAAATCTATACTGGCATCTGATTCATGGTGTGGTACATATGTCTCGTTACCCACCAAGCCGGGCGTTCTTTTATATGCATAGGGGTTCTCTTTTTGGTCTGCTTTTCATCCACATTTCAGAGTGCAGGCACAAATATTGAATTAAGGTAGAGCATTTTCTTGTAATTAATAATGTAGGTTAATGATTAAAAGACATAACATAAGAATTACATTAATTTATATCAAGTGCATAATATATCCTTACTCAACACAACCTTATACTATATACCCCCTTTTGGTTTCTGCGCGACAAACCCCCCTACCCCCTACGCTCAGTAAATCCTGTTCTCCTTGTCAAACCCCTAAACCAAGGAAGGCTCGACCAAGCGTATCAAAGTTAACAAGTTTTGGTAAAATTAACTTATGCCATCACATATTATATATAACATATACATATTTAACTTCACATTTTTTTATCACAAAAAGCCTAAAATTAAGTAGAAAAAATTTACAAATTAACCTCAATACTAAAATTTCAAACACGAATTAGCTAGCGTAGCTTAAATTAAAGCATGGCACTGAAGATGCTAAGATGGGCCCTAAAAAGTTCCGCACGCACAAAGGCTTGGTCCTGACTTTACTATCAGCTTTAGCACAAATTACACATGCAAGTATCCGCAGCCCTGTGAGGATGCCCTTAATCCCCCACCCGGGGACGAGGAGCAGGCATCAGGCACTAATATTTTTAGCCCAAGACGCCTTGCCACGCCACACCCCCAAGGGAGTTCAGCAGTGATAGACATTAAGCCATAAGTGAAAACTTGACTTAGTTAGTGCTAAGAGGGCCGGTAAAACTCGTGCCAGCCACCGCGGTTATACGAGAGGCCCTAGTCGATAAATATCGGCGTAAAGGGTGGTTAAGGAGAACAGAAATTTAAAGCCAAAGAGCCTCTTGGCCGTCATACGCTCCTGAGTGTCCGAAGCCCAACAAACGAAAGTAGCTTTAATATAGCCCACCTGACCCCACGAAAGCTAAGAAACAAACTGGGATTAGATACCCCACTATGCTTAGCCATAAACCCAGACGTTATTGCACAACAAACGTCCGCCAGGGTACTACGAGCGTTAGCTTAAAACCCAAAGGACTTGGCGGTGCCTTAGACCCCCCTAGAGGAGCCTGTTCTAGAACCGATAACCCCCGTTAAACCTCACCACTTCTAGCCATCCCCGCCTATATACCGCCGTCGTCAGCTTACCCTGTGAAGGACTAACAGTAAGCTAAATGAATACATTCCAAAACGTCAGGTCGAGGTGTAGCGCACGAAGCGGGAAGAAATGGGCTACATTTTCTACCATAGAATATTAACGAACAGTACCCTGAAAAATTACTCGAAGGAGGATTTAGTAGTAAAAAGGAAATAGAGTGTCCTTTTGAACCCGGCTCTGAGGCACGTACACACCGCCCGTCACTCTCCCCTGTCATACAGCAACAAATGTTCATAACACCAAAGCACCGACAAGGGGAGGCAAGTCGTAACATGGTAAGTGTACCGGAAGGTGCACTTGGATCAAACCCAGGGTGTGGCTGAGACAGTCAAGCATCTCCCTTACACCGAGAAGACATCCATGCAAGTTGGATCACCCTGAGCCAAACAGCTAGCTTAACAATCAAATTAACTTAACAACATAAATAGTACAGCATAACCTAACTAAATAAACTAAACCATTTTTCCACCTTAGTACGGGAGACGGAAAAGGTAACTCCAAGCAATAGAAAGAGTACCGCAAGGGAAA
This sequence comes from Oreonectes daqikongensis, assembly GCA_026939265.1. NCBI lineage: Eukaryota > Metazoa > Chordata > Actinopteri > Cypriniformes > Nemacheilidae > Oreonectes > Oreonectes daqikongensis. The sequence continues at coordinate 353 of JAOTQM010000644.1, read as the reverse complement.
GCTGAAAGAGTAATGAAACAACCTATATAAGCACGAAAAAGCAGAGCCTAAATCTCGTACCTTTTGCATCATGATTTAGCCAGTACCACACAAGCAAAGTGACCTTTAGTTTGATGCCCCGAAACCAAGTGAGCTACCCCGGGACAGCCTAATGGGCCAACCCGTCTCTGTGGCAAAAGAGTGGGATGAGCCCCGGGTAGAGGTGATAAACCTACCGAACTTGGTGATAGCTGGTTGCCTAAGAAATGAATAGAAGTTCAGCCTCGTACCCCTTTAAACAACCAAGAAATATCTAAATAAGCAAAAAGAGAAACACGAGAGTTAGTTAAAGGGGTACAGCCCCTTTAACCAAG
>JAOTQM010000643.1:90000-93392 GCA_026939265.1 Oreonectes daqikongensis | reverse complement strand
CAGCGGACGCGACGGCACTCGTATCCGCCCGAGGAGCACCGTCCCGGCCTTGGAGAGCCGCCGCGCGCCCGCTGGAACTCAGCCCATATCCGAACTCAGCGGGACGCGACGGCACTCGTATCCCGCTCCGAGGAGCACCGTCCCGGGCCTTGGAGAGCCGCCGCGCGCCCGCTGGAACCAGCCGGAACTCAGCGGGACGCGACGGCACTCGTATCCGCCCGAGGAGCACCGTCCCGGCCTTGGTAATGCGCCGCGCGCCGCTGGGACCAGCCGGAACTCAGCGGGACGCGACGGCACTCGTATCCGCCCGAGGAGCACCGTCCCGGCCTTGGAGAGCCGCCGCGCGCCCGCTGGAACCAGCCGGAACTCAGCGGGACGCGACGGCACTCGTATCCGCCCGAGGAGCACCGTCCCGGCCTTGGAGAGCCGCCGCGCGCCCCCTCTGGAACCAGCCGGAACTCAGCGGGACGCGACGGCACTCGTATCCGCCCGAGGAGCACCCGTCCCGGGCCTTGGAGAGCCGCCGCGCGCCCGCTGGAACCAGCCGGAACTCAGCGGGACGCGACGGCACTCGTATCCGCCCGAGGAGCACCGTCCCGGCCTTGGAGAGCCGCCGCGCGCCCCGCTGGAACCAGCCGGAACTCAGCGGGACGCGACGGCACTCGTATCCGCCGAGGAGCACCGTCCCGGGCCTTGGAAACCACGACGGGCTGCCTGGTTGGCAGGTGAGGACACCTCTCCCCTATATACGCCGGATGAAAGACCCGTCCTGACGTAGTCATAGCGGGATTACTTATGGATCTTTTTGTCTGAACATAGCGGGATTATTATGGATCTTTTGTCTGAACAGCGGAGCTCATAGATCCGTGGCCGCTCTCGTCACCCATTCTCGGCCACCTCAGCACGATCGCCGTGGCTTCGGACTGAGCTCCGGAGAGCTCTTCAGAGCGTCTCCCCTAATAAGGGATGACACCCGTCTGACGTAGTCATAGCGGGATTACTTATGGATCTTTTTGTCTGAACAGCGGAGCTTCATAGATCCGTGGCCGCTCTCGTCACCCATTCTCGGCCACCTCAGCCCGATCGCCGTGCTTCGGACTGAGCTCCGGAGAGCTCTTCAGAGCGTCTCCCCTATATACGGGATGACACCGTCTGACGTAGTCATAGCCGGATTACTTGCGTATGTTTCGTCCCGGCAACGGACCACCGGCCTCTCAGCATCACCCGCCAGGGTCACACCGTTATTCACCACCGCCACCCACGAAGCTCGGCGCCCCACCTACTCGCGCCAAAGCGCCGGAGCTCCAGAGAGCGTTCAAAACTAAGTCGATCTCCAGAGGTCGACGCGGGGGGCCGGCGGCGCTCGATCCGCCTCGGGTGCACCGTCCCGGGCGTGAGGAGCGGCCGCGAGGGCCTGGAGATCGACTTAGTTTTGGAGAGAGAGCTCTCTCCTATATACGGGATGACACCCGTCTGACGTAGTCATAGCGGGATTACTTGTGGATCTGGCCTGGAAGACGAAAAAGACCCCGAGGCCGACCCCGAGGCCGACCGCGGGTGCCGCTGGTGCCGGGCGGTCCTATTTTTGGGCGTTTCCGAGGCGCTTTTCGAGCCTCCGAAGCCGGCGAAGCCTCTCCGTGGCCGGCCGCGATCCGCGCGTCCGTCCGGTGTCGTGTCTCCGGGACCCGGGGTCGCAGCGGGTCGAGCGAGGGCTCTTTCGAAAGGTCTCCGCCGGGGCTCTCGAACGACGCCGGGCCCGAGGACGTGCGACCCCGCGCGGCGGAGCGAGCGCCGCCCGGCGGAGAAACGCTTTCGGGGGCCCCGCGGCGGGACCCGGCGTCGCAGCGGCTCGAGCCCGGGCTCGTTCGAGAGGTCTCGCCGGGACCCGTCGGAGAACGGCGTCGACGGGTCGCTGCGACCTTCCGCCGCCGACCGGGAGCGCCCGGGAGCCGGCCGACCGCGCCTCCGACGTTCCCCCGGACGCCTCTCCGGATCCCGGGGTCGCAGCGACCCGGGGATGCCGGCGTTCGACGGCTAGGGTCGAGACCTCTCGAACGAGACCGGCCTCGACCCCCTGCGATGCCGGGTTCGGGCGCCGGAGGCCCCGGAAGTTCGAAACTTTGACCCGGTCCGGCTCCGGGGCGGCGGCTCGCAGGGGCTTGTGGCCGGCGGCGATGGAGAGGGCTCGGGGAGACCTTTCGAACGAGCCTGGGCACGAGCCGCTGCGACCTTCCGGGAAAATCTCGACCCACCCGTCTGCCGTACTCATAGCCGCGAAGCTGCGGAAGTCGGACCCGAGCCGCCGGTCCGCGGCAGGCCGGGAAAGGCGCGCCTTCGCCGGATCGCTTGTGCCCGTCGTTACGGTGCCGTATCTCCGGGTCCCGGGGAGGCAGCGGGTCGAACGAGGGCTCGTTCGAAAGGTCTCCGCCGGGGCTCTCGAACGACGCCGGCCCGAGGACGTGCGACCCCCGCGCGGCGGAGCGAGCGCCGCCCGGCGGAGAAACGCTTTCGGGGGCCCGCGGCGGGACCCGGCGTCGCAGCGGGTCGAGGCCGGTCTCGTTCGAGAGGTCTTGCCCAGATTCGTCGGAAGACGGCGGCCCGGGGTCGCTGCGACCTTCCGCCGCCGACCGGGAGCGCCGGGAGCCGGCCGAACGCGCCTCCGGCCTTCCCCCGGACGCCTCTCCGGAACCCGGGGTCGCAGCGACCCGGGGATGCCGGCGTCCGACGGCTCGGGTCGAGACCTCTCGAACGAGACCGGCCTCGACCCGCTGCGACGCCGGGTTCGGGCTCCGGAGGCCCCGGAAGTTCGAAACTTTGACCCGGTCCGGCTCCGGGGCGGCGGCTCGCAGGGGCTTGTGGCCGGCGGCGATGGAGAGGGCTCGGGGAGACCTTTCGAACGAGCCCGGGCACGAGCCGCTGCGACCTTCCGGGAAAATCTCGACCCACCCGTCTGCCGTACTCATAGCCGCGAAGCTGCGGAAGTCGGACCCGAGCCGCCGGGCCTCGGCAGGCCGGAAAAGGCGCGCCTTCGTCGGATCGCTTGTGCCCGTCGTTACGGTCCCGTATCTCCGGAACCCGGCGTCGCAGCGGGTCGAGCCAGGGCTCGTTCGAAAGGTCTCCGCCGGAGCTCTCGAACGACGCCGGACACGAGGCGGTGCGATTCCGCCCGGCGGAGCGAGCGCCGCCCGCCGGCTAGACGCTTTCGGGGGCCCCGCGGCGGGACCCGGTGTCGCAGCGGGTCGAGGCCGGTCTCGTTCGAGAGGTCTCCGAGGCCCGTCGGGAGACGCGGCCCGGGGTCGCTGCGACCTTCCGCCGCCGACCGGGAGCGCCCGGGAGCCGGCCGACCGCGCCTCCGACGTTCCCCCGGACGCCTCTCCGGATCCCGGGGTCGC
>JAOTQM010000643.1:70000-80000 GCA_026939265.1 Oreonectes daqikongensis | reverse complement strand
AGGGGAGGTTGGCCCGGGAAGGGCCGTAACACAGAGATGCGTTTCACCGCGCCGGGGTCGGACGAAAGCGCCAAGGTGGGACGAGCCCCCTCAGGCCGCCGCCCGCCGCACGGTCGCCGGTGTCGGACCGCTAGATCGAGACGGGTCTTCTAGGTCTCCCAAGTAGGGTGTTCGGGCGGGCCGGAGCCCCCCTGGAGGCAGAAGCGCGCGGCGGGGAGGAACCGACTGCCCAAAGCGGTCGCGAGGACCGGGCAGAGGCCTACCCCTGGCGCTCGAGGGTTTCCGATCGACCAGCGCTGGCATTAGCCAGCCGAGTTTTTGCCGATACGCCTTTGACCCGTGGACTTTCGGGTAGCGGAGGGCCCGGACCCCCTCGAGGGGGGAGCGCATTATACCGCCGTTAACCCGTGGACTTTCGGGTAGCGGTGGGTTCCAGTCCGTGTTCGTCCGGGGGCGTGATTTTGCGTGTCGGAAGGGCGCCCCCCGGCGCACGCCTTCCGACCGTACCGCCCCAGCTTCGGAGAACTCTCTCTTCAGAGAGTCTCCCTCACATACGGGATGACACCCGTCTGACATAGTCATAGCAGGATTACTTTTGGATCTTTTTGTCCGAGGCGGGGAGTCACACCGTTCCCTGGCCGCCTCGATTGCCATCTTTCGGGTATTTTGAGCCGGCCCGCGCTGCAACGGCACCAGCTCCAGAGACCTCTTCAGAGAGTCTCTCTTATATACGGGATGACACCCGTCTGACGTAGTCATAGCGGGATTACTTTTGGATCTTTTTGTCTGAGGTGCCAAGGCTCAGAGATCCGTGGCCGCCCTCATCACTCATTTTCGGCCACTCCCGCACAATCACCGTGCTTCTGCATGAGCTCCAGAGACCTCTTCAGAGAGTCTCTCTTATATACGGGATGACACCCGTCTGACGTAGTCATAGCGGGATTACTTTTGGATCTTTTTGTCTGAGGTGCCAAGGCTCAGAGATCCGTGGCCGCCCTCATCACTCATTTTCGGCCACTCCCGCACAATCACCGTGCTTCTGCATGAGCTCCAGAGACCTCTTCAGAGAGTCTCTCTTATATACGGGATGACACCCGTCTGACGTAGTCATAGCGGGATTACTTTTGGATCTTTTTGTCTGAGGTGCCAAGGCTCAGAGATCCGTGGCCGCCCTCATCACTCATTTTCGGCCACTCCCGCACAATCACCGTGCTTCTGCATGAGCTCCAGAGACCTCTTCAGAGAGTCTCTCTTATATACGGGATGACACCCGTCTGACATAGTCATAGCGGGATTACTTTTGGATCTTTTTGTCTGAGGTGCCAAGGCTCAGAGATCCGTGGCCGCTTTCATCACTCATGCTCGGCCACTTTCGCACGATCACCGTGCTTCTGCATGAGCTCCAGAGAGCTCTTCAGAGTGTCTCTCCTATATACGGGATGACACCCGTCTGACATAGTCATAGCCGGATTACTTATGGATCTTTTTGTCTGAGGTGCCAAGGCTCAGAGATCCGTGGCCGCTTTCATCACTCATGCTCGGCCACTTTCGCACGATCACCGTGCTTCTGCATGAGCTCCAGAGACCTCTTCAGAGAGTCTCTCTTATATACGGGATGACACCCGTCTGACATAGTCATAGCGGGATTACTTTTGGATCTTTTTGTCTGAGGTGCCAAGGCTCAGAGATCCGTGGCCGCCCTCATCACTCATTTTCGGCCACTCCCGCACAATCACCGTGCTTCTGCATGAGCTCCAGAGACCTCTTCAGAGTGTCTCTCCTATATACGGGATGACACCCGTCTGACATAGTCATAGCGGGATTACTTTTGGATCTTTTTGTCTGAGGTGCCAAGGCTCAGAGATCCGTGGCCGCCCTCATCACTCATGTTCGGCCACTTTTGCACGAGCACCGCGCTTCTGCATGAGCTCCAGAGAGCTCTTCAGAGTGTCTCTCCTATATACGGGATGACACCCGTCTGACATAGTCATAGCCGGATTACTTATGGATCTTTTTGTCTGAGGTGTCCAGGCTCAGAGATCCATGGCCGCTTTCATCGCTCATGTTCGGCCGCTTTTGCACGATCACCGCGCATATGCATGAGCTCCAGAGAACCCATTTTCTTATGGATCTTTTTGTCTGAGGTGTTCAGGCTCAGAGATCCATGGCCGCTTTCATCACTCATGTTCGGCCGCTTTTGCACAATCACCGCGCTTCTGCATGAGCTCCAGAGAGCTCTTCAGAGTGTCTCTCCTATATACGGGATGACACCCGTCTGACATAGTCATAGCCGGATTACTTTTGGATCTTTTTGTCTGAGGTGCCAAGGCTCAGAGATCCGTGGCCGCCCTCATCACTCATGTTGGGCCACTTTTGCACGAGCACCGCGCTTCTGCATGAGCTCCAGAGAGCTCTTCAGAGTGTCTCTCCTATATACGGGATGACACCCGTCTGACATAGTCATAGCCGGATTACTTATGGATCTTTTTGTCTGAGGTGTCCAGGCTCAGAGATCCGTGGCCGCTTTCATCACTCATGTTCGGCCGCTTTTGCACAATCACCGCGCATCTGCATGAGCTCCAGAGAACCCATTTTCTTATGGATCTTTTTGTCTGAGGTGCCCAAGCTCAGAGATCCGTGGCCGCCCTCATCACTCATGTTCGGCCACTTTTGCACGAGCACCGCGCTTCTGCATGAGCTCCAGAGAGCTCTTCAGAGTGTCTCTCCTATATACGGGATGACACCCGTCTGACATAGTCATAGCCGGATTACTTATGGATCTTTTTGTCTGAACAGCGGAGCTTCAGAGATCCGTGGCCGCTCTCGTCACCCATTCTCGGCCACTTTTGCCCGATCACCGCGCTTCGGACTGAGCTCCAGAAAACCCATTTTCGTATGGATCTTTTTGTCTGAACAGCGGACCTTCATAGATCCGTGGCCGCCCTCATCACTCATGTTCGGCCACTTTTGCCCGAGCACCGCGCTTCGGACTGAGCTCCAGGGAGCTCTTCAGAGCGTCTCTCTCATATACGGGATGACACCCGTCTGACGTAGTCATAGCGGGATTACTTATGGATCTTTTTGTCTGAACAGCGGAGCTTCAGAGATCCGTGGCCGCTCTCGTCACCCATTCTCGGCCACTTTTGCCCGATCACCGCGCTTCGGACTGAGCTCCAGAAAACCCATTTTCTTATGGATCTTTTTGTCTGAAGTGCGGAGCTTCAGAGATCCGTGGCCGCTCTCGTCACCCATTCTCGGCCACTTTTGCCCGATCACCGCGCTTCGGACTGAGCTCCAGGGAGCTCTTTAGAGCGTCTCTCCTATATACGGGATGACACCCGTCTGACGTAGTCATAGCGGGATTACTTATGGATCTTTTTGTCTGAACAGCGGAGCTTCAGAGATCCGTGGCCGCTCTCGTCACCCATTCTCGGCCACTTTTGCCCGATCACCGCGCTTCGGACTGAGCTCCAGAAAACCCATTTTCTTATGGATCTTTTTGTCTGAACAGCGGAGCTTCAGAGATCCGTGGCCGCTCTCGTCACCCATTCTCGGCCACTTTTGCCCGATCACCGCGCTTCGGACTGAGCTCCAGGGAGCTCTTCAGAGCGTCTCTCTCATATACGGGATGACACCCGTCTGACGTAGTCATAGCGGGATTACTTATGGATCTTTTTGTCTGAACAGCGGAGCTTCAGAGATCCGTGGCCGCTCTCGTCACCCATTCTCGGCCACTTTTGCCCGATCACCGCGCTTCGGACTGAGCTCCAGAAAACCCATTTTCGTATGGATCTTTTTGTCTGAACAGCGGACCTTCATAGATCCGTGGCCGCCCTCATCACTCATGTTCGGCCACTTTTGCCCGAGCACCGCGCTTCGGACTGAGCTCCAGGGAGCTCTTCAGAGCGTCTCTCTCATATACGGGATGACACCCGTCTGACGTAGTCATAGCGGGATTACTTATGGATCTTTTTGTCTGAACAGCGGAGCTTCAGAGATCCGTGGCCGCTCTCGTCACCCATTCTCGGCCACTTTTGCCCGATCACCGCGCTTCGGACTGAGCTCCAGAAAACCCATTTTCTTATGGATCTTTTTGTCTGAAGTGCGGAGCTTCAGAGATCCGTGGCCGCTCTCGTCACCCATTCTCGGCCACTTTTGCCCGATCACCGCGCTTCGGACTGAGCTCCAGGGAGCTCTTTAGAGCGTCTCTCCTATATACGGGATGACACCCGTCTGACGTAGTCATAGCGGGATTACTTATGGATCTTTTTGTCTGAACAGCGGAGCTTCAGAGATCCGTGGCCGCTCTCGTCACCCATTCTCGGCCACTTTTGCCCGATCACCGCGCTTCGGACTGAGCTCCAGAAAACCCATTTTCTTATGGATCTTTTTGTCTGAACAGCGGAGCTTCAGAGATCCGTGGCCGCTCTCGTCACCCATTCTCGGCCACTTTTGCCCGATCACCGCGCTTCGGACTGAGCTCCAGGGAGCTCTTTAGAGCGTCTCTCCTATATACGGGATGACACCCGTCTGACGTAGTCATAGCGGGATTACTTATGGATCTTTTTGTCTGAACAGCGGAGCTTCAGAGATCCGTGGCCGCTCTCGTCACCCATTCTCGGCCACTTTTGCCCGATCACCGCGCTTCGGATTGAGCTCCAGAAAACCCATTTTCTTATGGATCTTTTTGTCTGAAGTGCGGAGCTTCAGAGATCCGTGGCCGCTCTCGTCACCCATTCTCGGCCACTTTTGCCCGAGCACCGCGCTTCGGACTGAGCTCCAGGGAGCTCTTCAGAGCGTCTCTCTCATATACGGGATGACACCCGTCTGACGTAGTCATAGCCGGATTACTTATGGATCTTTTTGTCTGAACAGCGGAGCTTCAGAGATCCGTGGCCGCTCTCGTCACCCATTCTCGGCCACTTTTGCCCGATCACCGCGCTTCGGATTGAGCTCCAGAAAACCCATTTTCGTATGGATCTTTTTGTCTGAAGTGCGGAGCTTCAGAGATCCGTGGCCGCTCTCGTCACCCATTCTCGGCCACTTTTGCCCGATCACCGCGCTTCGGACTGAGCTCCAGGGAGCTCTTCAGAGCGTCTCTCTCATATACGGGATGACACCCGTCTGACGTAGTCATAGCGGGATTACTTATGGATCTTTTTGTCTGAACAGCGGAGCTTCAGAGATCCGTGGCCGCTCTGGTCACCCATTCTCGGCCACTTTTGCCCGATCACCGCGCTTCGGACTGAGCTCCAGAAAACCCATTTTCTTATGGATCTTTTTGTCTGAGGTGCCCAAGCTCAGAGATCCGTGGCCGCTCTCGTCACCCATTCTCGGCCACTTTTGCCCGATCACCGCGCTTCGGACTGAGCTCCAGGGAGCTCTTCAGAGCGTCTCTCTCATATACGGGATGACACCCGTCTGACGTAGTCATAGCGGGATTACTTATGGATCTTTTTGTCTGAACAGCGGAGCTTCAGAGATCCGTGGCCGCTCTGGTCACCCATTCTCGGCCACTTTTGCCCGATCACCGCGCTTCGGACTGAGCTCCAGAAAACCCATTTTCTTATGGATCTTTTTGTCTGAGGTGCCCAAGCTCAGAGATCCGTGGCCGCCCTCATCACTCATGTTCGGCCACTTTTGCCCGAGCACCGTGCTTCGGACTGAGCTCCAGGGAGCTCTTTAGAGTGTCTCTCCTATATACGGGATGACACCCGTCTGACGTAGTCATAGCGGGATTACTTATGGATCTTTTTGTCTGAACAGCGGAGCTTCAGAGATCCGTGGCCGCTCTGGTCACCCATTCTCGGCCACTTTTGCCCAATCACCGCGCTTCGGACTGAGCTCCAGGAAACCCATTTTCTTATGGATCTTTTTGTCTGAAGTGCGGAGCTTCAGAGATCCGTGGCCGCTCTCGTCACCCGTTCTCGGCCTCTCGAAGCCGGGCACCCGTGAGGCTGCCCTGAGCTCCGGATGTCGTTCCATAGGAGGCTGAGGGAGCTCCTCAGCACTCGTATCCGTCCGAGGAGCACCGTCCCGGCCTTGGAGAGCAGCCGCGCGCCCGCTGGAACCAGCCGGAACTCAGCGGGACGCGACGGCACTCGTATCCGCCCGAGGAGCACCGTCCCGGGCCTTGGAGAGCCGCCGCGCGCCCGCTGGAACCAGCCGGAGCTCAGCGGGACGCGACGGCACTCGTATCCGCCCGAGGAGCACCGTCCCGGGCCTTGGAGAGCCGCCGCGCGCCCGCTGGAACCAGCCGGAGCTCAGCGGGACGCGACGGCACTCGTATCCGCCCGAGGAGCACCGTCCCGGGCCTTGGAGAGCCGCCGCGCGCCCGCTGGAACCAGCCGGAACTCAGCGGGACGCGACGGCACTCGTATCCGCCCGAGGAGCACCGTCCCGGCCTTGGTAATGCGCCGCGCGCCCGCTGGAACCAGCCGGAACTCAGCGGGACGCGACGGCACTCGTATCCGTCCGAGGAGCACCGTCCCGGGCCTTGGAGAGCCGCCGCGCGCCCGCTGGAACCAGCCGGAACTCAGCGGGACGCGACGGCACTCGTATCCGTCCGAGGAGCACCGTCCCGGCCTTGGTAATGCGCCGCGCGCCCGCTGGAACCAGCCGGAACTCAGCGGGACGCGACGGCACTCGTATCCGCCCGAGGAGCACCGTCCCGGCCTTGGAGAGCCGCCGCGCGCCCGCTGGAACCAGCCGGAACTCAGCGGGACGCGACGGCACTCGTATCCGCCCGAGGAGCACCGTCCCGGCCTTGGAGAGCCGCCGCGCGCCCGCTGGAACCAGCCGGAACTCAGCGGGACGCGACGGCACTCGTATCCGCCCGAGGAGCACCGTCCCGGGCCTTGGAGAGCCGCCGCGCGCCCGCTGGAACCAGCCGGAACTCAGCGGGACGCGACGGCACTCGTATCCGCCCGAGGAGCACCGTCCCGGCCTTGGTAATGCGCCGCGCGCCCGCTGGAACCAGCCGGAACTCAGCGGGACGCGACGGCACTCGTATCCGCCCGAGGAGCACCGTCCCGGCCTTGGAGAGCCGCCGCGCGCCCGCTGGAACCAGCCGGAACTCAGCGGGACGCGACGGCACTCGTATCCGCCCGAGGAGCACCGTCCCGGCCTTGGAGAGCCGCCGCGCGCCCGCTGGAACCAGCCGGAACTCAGCGGGACGCGACGGCACTCGTATCCGCCCGAGGAGCACCGTCCCGGGCCTTGGAGAGCCGCCGCGCGCCCGCTGGAACCAGCCGGAACTCAGCGGGACGCGACGGCACTCGTATCCGCCCGAGGAGCACCGTCCCGGCCTTGGAGAGCCGCCGCGCGCCCGCTGGAACCAGCCGGAACTCAGCGGGACGCGACGGCACTCGTATCCGCCCGAGGAGCACCGTCCCGGGCCTTGGAAACCACGACGGGCTGCCTGGTTGGCAGGTGAGACACCTCTCCCCTATATACGGGATGAAACCCGTCTGACGTAGTCATAGCGGGATTACTTATGGATCTTTTTGTCTGAACAGCGGAGCTTCATAGATCCGTGGCCGCTCTCGTCACCCATTCTCGGCCACCTCAGCCCGATCGCCGTGCTTCGGACTGAGCTCCGGAGAGCTCTTCAGAGCGTCTCCCCTATATACGGGATGACACCCGTCTGACGTAGTCATAGCGGGATTACTTATGGATCTTTTTGTCTGAACAGCGGAGCTTCATAGATCCGTGGCCGCTCTCGTCACCCATTCTCGGCCACCTCAGCCCGATCGCCGTGCTTCGGACTGAGCTCCGGAGAGCTCTTCAGAGCGTCTCCCCTATATACGGGATGACACCCGTCTGACGTAGTCATAGCCGGATTACTTGCGGATGTTTTCGTCCCGGCAACGGACCACCGGCCTCTCCGCATCCGCCAGGGTCCACCGTTTTCGGCCACCGAAGCTCGGCGCCCGCGAAAGCGGCCGGAGCTCCAGAGAGCGTTCAAAACCTAAGTCGATCTCCAGAGGTCGACCGCGGGGCTCGGCGGCGCTCGCATCCGCCTCGGGTGCACCGTCCCGGGCGTGAGGAGCGGCCGCGAGGGCCTGGAGATCGACTTAGGTTTTGGAGAGAGAGCTCTCTCCTATATACGGGATGACACCCGTCTGACGTAGTCATAGCGGGATTACTTGTGGATCTCGGGCCTGGAAGACGAAAAAGACCCCGAGGCCGACCCCGAGGCCGACCGCGGGTGCCGCTGGTGCCGGGCGGTCCTATTTTTGGGCGTTTCCGAGGCGCTTTTCGAGCCTCCGAAGCCGGCGAAGCCTCTCCGTGGCCGGCCGCGATCCGCGCGTCCGTCCGGTGTCGTGTCTCCGGGACCCGGGGTCGCAGCGGGTCGAGCGAGGGCTCTTTCGAAAGGTCTCCGCCGGGGCTCTCGAACGACGCCGGGCACGAGGCGGGGCGACCCCGCGCGGCGGAGCGAGCGCCGCCCGCCGGCGAAACGCTTTCGGGGGCCCCGCGGCGGGACCCGGCGTCGCAGCGGCTCGAGCCCGGGCTCGTTCGAGAGGTCTCGCCGGGACCCGTCGGAGAACGGCGTCGACGGGTCGCTGCGACCTTCCGCCGCCGACCGGGAGCGCCCGGGAGCCGGCCGACCGCGCCTCCGACGTTCCCCCGGACGCCTCTCCGGATCCCGGGGTCGCAGCGACCCGGGGATGCCGGCGTTCGACGGCTAGGGTCGAGACCTCTCGAACGAGACCGGCCTCGACCCCCTGCGATGCCGGGTTCGGGCGCCGGAGGCCCCGGAAGTTCGAAACTTTGACCCGGTCCGGCTCCGGGGCGGCGGCTCGCAGGGGCTTGTGGCCGGCGGCGATGGAGAGGGCTCGGGGAGACCTTTCGAACGAGCCTGGGCACGAGCCGCTGCGACCTTCCGGGAAAATCTCGACCCACCCGTCTGCCGTACTCATAGCCGCGAAGCTGCGGAAGTCGGACCCGAGCCGCCGGTCCGCGGCAGGCCGGGAAAGGCGCGCCTTCGCCGGATCGCTTGTGCCCGTCGTTACGGTGCCGTATCTCCGGGTCCCGGGGAGGCAGCGGGTCGAACGAGGGCTCGTTCGAAAGGTCTCCGCCGGGGCTCTCGAACGACGCCGGGCCCGAGGACGTGCGACCCCGCGCGGCGGAGCGAGCGCCGCCCGGCGGAGAAACGCTTTCGGGGGCCCCGCGGCGGGACCCGGCGTCGCAGCGGGTCGAGGCCGGTCTCGTTCGAGAGGTCTTGCCCAGATTCGTCGGAAGACGGCGGCCCGGGGTCGCTGCGACCTTCCGCCGCCGACCGGGAGCGCCGGGAGCCGGCCGAACGCGCCTCCGGCCTTCCCCCGGACGCCTCTCCGGAACCCGGGGTCGCAGCGACCCGGGGATGCCGGCGTCCGACGGCTCGGGTCGAGACCTCTCGAACGAGACCGGCCTCGACCCGCTGCGACGCCGGGTTCGGGCTCCGGAGGCCCCGGAAGTTCGAAACTTTGACCCGGTCCGGCTCCGGGGCGGCGGCTCGCAGGGGCTTGTGGCCGGCGGCGATGGAGAGGGCTCGGGGAGACCTTTCGAACGAGCCCGGGCACGAGCCGCTGCGACCTTCCGGGAAAATCTCGACCCACCCGTCTGCCGTACTCATAGCCGCGAAGCTGCGGAAGTCGGACCCGAGCCGCCGGGCCTCGGCAGGCCGGAAAAGGCGCGCCTTCGTCGGATCGCTTGTGCCCGTCGTTACGGTCCCGTATCTCCGGAACCCGGCGTCGCAGCGGGTCGAGCCAGGGCTCGTTCGAAAGGTCTCCGCCGGAGCTCTCGAACGACGCCGGACACGAGGCGGTGCGATTCCGCCCGGCGGAGCGAGCGCCGCCCGCCGGCTAGACGCTTTCGGGGGCCCCGCGGCGGGACCCGGTGTCGCAGCGGGTCGAGGCCGGTCTCGTTCGAGAGGTCTCGCCGAGGCCCGTCGGGAGACGGCGGCCCGGGGTCGCTGCGACCTTCCGCCGCCGACCGGGAGCGCCCGGGAGCCGGCCGA
>JAOTQM010000643.1:50000-60000 GCA_026939265.1 Oreonectes daqikongensis | reverse complement strand
GAGCGGGCCGCTCATAGGCGCGTGCGCGGGTCCAGCCCTCGGGGCAGAGGGGAGGTTGGCCCGGGAAGGGCCGTAACACAGAGATGCGTTTCACCGCGCCGGGGTCGGACGAAAGCGCCAAGGTGGGACGAGCCCCCTCAGGCCGCCGCCCGCCGCACGGTCGCCGGTGTCGGACCGCTAGATCGAGACGGGTCTTCTAGGTCTCCCAAGTAGGGTGTTCGGGCGGGCCGGAGCCCCCCTGGAGGCAGAAGCGCGCGGCGGGGAGGAACCGACTGCCCAAAGCGGTCGCGAGGACCGGGCAGAGGCCTACCCCTGGCGCTCGAGGGTTTCCGATCGACCAGCGCTGGCATTAGCCAGCCGAGTTTTTGCCGATACGCCTTTGACCCGTGGACTTTCGGGTAGCGGAGGGCCCGGACCCCCTCGAGGGGGGAGCGCATTATACCGCCGTTAACCCGTGGACTTTCGGGTAGCGGTGGGTTCCAGTCCGTGTTCGTCCGGGGGCGTGATTTTGCGTGTCGGAAGGGCGCCCCCCGGCGCACGCCTTCCGACCGTACCGCCCCAGCTTCGGAGAACTCTCTCTTCAGAGAGTCTCCCTCACATACGGGATGACACCCGTCTGACATAGTCATAGCAGGATTACTTTTGGATCTTTTTGTCCGAGGCGGGGAGTCACACCGTTCCCTGGCCGCCTCGATTGCCATCTTTCGGGTATTTTGAGCCGGCCCGCGCTGCAACGGCACCAGCTCCAGAGACCTCTTCAGAGAGTCTCTCTTATATACGGGATGACACCCGTCTGACGTAGTCATAGCGGGATTACTTTTGGATCTTTTTGTCTGAGGTGCCAAGGCTCAGAGATCCGTGGCCGCCCTCATCACTCATTTTCGGCCACTCCCGCACAATCACCGTGCTTCTGCATGAGCTCCAGAGACCTCTTCAGAGAGTCTCTCTTATATACGGGATGACACCCGTCTGACGTAGTCATAGCGGGATTACTTTTGGATCTTTTTGTCTGAGGTGCCAAGGCTCAGAGATCCGTGGCCGCCCTCATCACTCATTTTCGGCCACTCCCGCACAATCACCGTGCTTCTGCATGAGCTCCAGAGACCTCTTCAGAGAGTCTCTCTTATATACGGGATGACACCCGTCTGACGTAGTCATAGCGGGATTACTTTTGGATCTTTTTGTCTGAGGTGCCAAGGCTCAGAGATCCGTGGCCGCCCTCATCACTCATTTTCGGCCACTCCCGCACAATCACCGTGCTTCTGCATGAGCTCCAGAGACCTCTTCAGAGAGTCTCTCTTATATACGGGATGACACCCGTCTGACATAGTCATAGCGGGATTACTTTTGGATCTTTTTGTCTGAGGTGCCAAGGCTCAGAGATCCGTGGCCGCTTTCATCACTCATGCTCGGCCACTTTCGCACGATCACCGTGCTTCTGCATGAGCTCCAGAGAGCTCTTCAGAGTGTCTCTCCTATATACGGGATGACACCCGTCTGACATAGTCATAGCCGGATTACTTATGGATCTTTTTGTCTGAGGTGCCAAGGCTCAGAGATCCGTGGCCGCTTTCATCACTCATGCTCGGCCACTTTCGCACGATCACCGTGCTTCTGCATGAGCTCCAGAGACCTCTTCAGAGAGTCTCTCTTATATACGGGATGACACCCGTCTGACATAGTCATAGCGGGATTACTTTTGGATCTTTTTGTCTGAGGTGCCAAGGCTCAGAGATCCGTGGCCGCCCTCATCACTCATTTTCGGCCACTCCCGCACAATCACCGTGCTTCTGCATGAGCTCCAGAGACCTCTTCAGAGTGTCTCTCCTATATACGGGATGACACCCGTCTGACATAGTCATAGCGGGATTACTTTTGGATCTTTTTGTCTGAGGTGCCAAGGCTCAGAGATCCGTGGCCGCCCTCATCACTCATGTTCGGCCACTTTTGCACGAGCACCGCGCTTCTGCATGAGCTCCAGAGAGCTCTTCAGAGTGTCTCTCCTATATACGGGATGACACCCGTCTGACATAGTCATAGCCGGATTACTTATGGATCTTTTTGTCTGAGGTGTCCAGGCTCAGAGATCCATGGCCGCTTTCATCGCTCATGTTCGGCCGCTTTTGCACGATCACCGCGCATATGCATGAGCTCCAGAGAACCCATTTTCTTATGGATCTTTTTGTCTGAGGTGTTCAGGCTCAGAGATCCATGGCCGCTTTCATCACTCATGTTCGGCCGCTTTTGCACAATCACCGCGCTTCTGCATGAGCTCCAGAGAGCTCTTCAGAGTGTCTCTCCTATATACGGGATGACACCCGTCTGACATAGTCATAGCCGGATTACTTTTGGATCTTTTTGTCTGAGGTGCCAAGGCTCAGAGATCCGTGGCCGCCCTCATCACTCATGTTGGGCCACTTTTGCACGAGCACCGCGCTTCTGCATGAGCTCCAGAGAGCTCTTCAGAGTGTCTCTCCTATATACGGGATGACACCCGTCTGACATAGTCATAGCCGGATTACTTATGGATCTTTTTGTCTGAGGTGTCCAGGCTCAGAGATCCGTGGCCGCTTTCATCACTCATGTTCGGCCGCTTTTGCACAATCACCGCGCATCTGCATGAGCTCCAGAGAACCCATTTTCTTATGGATCTTTTTGTCTGAGGTGCCCAAGCTCAGAGATCCGTGGCCGCCCTCATCACTCATGTTCGGCCACTTTTGCACGAGCACCGCGCTTCTGCATGAGCTCCAGAGAGCTCTTCAGAGTGTCTCTCCTATATACGGGATGACACCCGTCTGACATAGTCATAGCCGGATTACTTATGGATCTTTTTGTCTGAACAGCGGAGCTTCAGAGATCCGTGGCCGCTCTCGTCACCCATTCTCGGCCACTTTTGCCCGATCACCGCGCTTCGGACTGAGCTCCAGAAAACCCATTTTCGTATGGATCTTTTTGTCTGAACAGCGGACCTTCATAGATCCGTGGCCGCCCTCATCACTCATGTTCGGCCACTTTTGCCCGAGCACCGCGCTTCGGACTGAGCTCCAGGGAGCTCTTCAGAGCGTCTCTCTCATATACGGGATGACACCCGTCTGACGTAGTCATAGCGGGATTACTTATGGATCTTTTTGTCTGAACAGCGGAGCTTCAGAGATCCGTGGCCGCTCTCGTCACCCATTCTCGGCCACTTTTGCCCGATCACCGCGCTTCGGACTGAGCTCCAGAAAACCCATTTTCTTATGGATCTTTTTGTCTGAAGTGCGGAGCTTCAGAGATCCGTGGCCGCTCTCGTCACCCATTCTCGGCCACTTTTGCCCGATCACCGCGCTTCGGACTGAGCTCCAGGGAGCTCTTTAGAGCGTCTCTCCTATATACGGGATGACACCCGTCTGACGTAGTCATAGCGGGATTACTTATGGATCTTTTTGTCTGAACAGCGGAGCTTCAGAGATCCGTGGCCGCTCTCGTCACCCATTCTCGGCCACTTTTGCCCGATCACCGCGCTTCGGACTGAGCTCCAGAAAACCCATTTTCTTATGGATCTTTTTGTCTGAACAGCGGAGCTTCAGAGATCCGTGGCCGCTCTCGTCACCCATTCTCGGCCACTTTTGCCCGATCACCGCGCTTCGGACTGAGCTCCAGGGAGCTCTTCAGAGCGTCTCTCTCATATACGGGATGACACCCGTCTGACGTAGTCATAGCGGGATTACTTATGGATCTTTTTGTCTGAACAGCGGAGCTTCAGAGATCCGTGGCCGCTCTCGTCACCCATTCTCGGCCACTTTTGCCCGATCACCGCGCTTCGGACTGAGCTCCAGAAAACCCATTTTCGTATGGATCTTTTTGTCTGAACAGCGGACCTTCATAGATCCGTGGCCGCCCTCATCACTCATGTTCGGCCACTTTTGCCCGAGCACCGCGCTTCGGACTGAGCTCCAGGGAGCTCTTCAGAGCGTCTCTCTCATATACGGGATGACACCCGTCTGACGTAGTCATAGCGGGATTACTTATGGATCTTTTTGTCTGAACAGCGGAGCTTCAGAGATCCGTGGCCGCTCTCGTCACCCATTCTCGGCCACTTTTGCCCGATCACCGCGCTTCGGACTGAGCTCCAGAAAACCCATTTTCTTATGGATCTTTTTGTCTGAAGTGCGGAGCTTCAGAGATCCGTGGCCGCTCTCGTCACCCATTCTCGGCCACTTTTGCCCGATCACCGCGCTTCGGACTGAGCTCCAGGGAGCTCTTTAGAGCGTCTCTCCTATATACGGGATGACACCCGTCTGACGTAGTCATAGCGGGATTACTTATGGATCTTTTTGTCTGAACAGCGGAGCTTCAGAGATCCGTGGCCGCTCTCGTCACCCATTCTCGGCCACTTTTGCCCGATCACCGCGCTTCGGACTGAGCTCCAGAAAACCCATTTTCTTATGGATCTTTTTGTCTGAACAGCGGAGCTTCAGAGATCCGTGGCCGCTCTCGTCACCCATTCTCGGCCACTTTTGCCCGATCACCGCGCTTCGGACTGAGCTCCAGGGAGCTCTTTAGAGCGTCTCTCCTATATACGGGATGACACCCGTCTGACGTAGTCATAGCGGGATTACTTATGGATCTTTTTGTCTGAACAGCGGAGCTTCAGAGATCCGTGGCCGCTCTCGTCACCCATTCTCGGCCACTTTTGCCCGATCACCGCGCTTCGGATTGAGCTCCAGAAAACCCATTTTCTTATGGATCTTTTTGTCTGAAGTGCGGAGCTTCAGAGATCCGTGGCCGCTCTCGTCACCCATTCTCGGCCACTTTTGCCCGAGCACCGCGCTTCGGACTGAGCTCCAGGGAGCTCTTCAGAGCGTCTCTCTCATATACGGGATGACACCCGTCTGACGTAGTCATAGCCGGATTACTTATGGATCTTTTTGTCTGAACAGCGGAGCTTCAGAGATCCGTGGCCGCTCTCGTCACCCATTCTCGGCCACTTTTGCCCGATCACCGCGCTTCGGATTGAGCTCCAGAAAACCCATTTTCGTATGGATCTTTTTGTCTGAAGTGCGGAGCTTCAGAGATCCGTGGCCGCTCTCGTCACCCATTCTCGGCCACTTTTGCCCGATCACCGCGCTTCGGACTGAGCTCCAGGGAGCTCTTCAGAGCGTCTCTCTCATATACGGGATGACACCCGTCTGACGTAGTCATAGCGGGATTACTTATGGATCTTTTTGTCTGAACAGCGGAGCTTCAGAGATCCGTGGCCGCTCTGGTCACCCATTCTCGGCCACTTTTGCCCGATCACCGCGCTTCGGACTGAGCTCCAGAAAACCCATTTTCTTATGGATCTTTTTGTCTGAGGTGCCCAAGCTCAGAGATCCGTGGCCGCTCTCGTCACCCATTCTCGGCCACTTTTGCCCGATCACCGCGCTTCGGACTGAGCTCCAGGGAGCTCTTCAGAGCGTCTCTCTCATATACGGGATGACACCCGTCTGACGTAGTCATAGCGGGATTACTTATGGATCTTTTTGTCTGAACAGCGGAGCTTCAGAGATCCGTGGCCGCTCTGGTCACCCATTCTCGGCCACTTTTGCCCGATCACCGCGCTTCGGACTGAGCTCCAGAAAACCCATTTTCTTATGGATCTTTTTGTCTGAGGTGCCCAAGCTCAGAGATCCGTGGCCGCCCTCATCACTCATGTTCGGCCACTTTTGCCCGAGCACCGTGCTTCGGACTGAGCTCCAGGGAGCTCTTTAGAGTGTCTCTCCTATATACGGGATGACACCCGTCTGACGTAGTCATAGCGGGATTACTTATGGATCTTTTTGTCTGAACAGCGGAGCTTCAGAGATCCGTGGCCGCTCTGGTCACCCATTCTCGGCCACTTTTGCCCAATCACCGCGCTTCGGACTGAGCTCCAGGAAACCCATTTTCTTATGGATCTTTTTGTCTGAAGTGCGGAGCTTCAGAGATCCGTGGCCGCTCTCGTCACCCGTTCTCGGCCTCTCGAAGCCGGGCACCCGTGAGGCTGCCCTGAGCTCCGGATGTCGTTCCATAGGAGGCTGAGGGAGCTCCTCAGCACTCGTATCCGTCCGAGGAGCACCGTCCCGGCCTTGGAGAGCAGCCGCGCGCCCGCTGGAACCAGCCGGAACTCAGCGGGACGCGACGGCACTCGTATCCGCCCGAGGAGCACCGTCCCGGGCCTTGGAGAGCCGCCGCGCGCCCGCTGGAACCAGCCGGAGCTCAGCGGGACGCGACGGCACTCGTATCCGCCCGAGGAGCACCGTCCCGGGCCTTGGAGAGCCGCCGCGCGCCCGCTGGAACCAGCCGGAGCTCAGCGGGACGCGACGGCACTCGTATCCGCCCGAGGAGCACCGTCCCGGGCCTTGGAGAGCCGCCGCGCGCCCGCTGGAACCAGCCGGAACTCAGCGGGACGCGACGGCACTCGTATCCGCCCGAGGAGCACCGTCCCGGCCTTGGTAATGCGCCGCGCGCCCGCTGGAACCAGCCGGAACTCAGCGGGACGCGACGGCACTCGTATCCGTCCGAGGAGCACCGTCCCGGGCCTTGGAGAGCCGCCGCGCGCCCGCTGGAACCAGCCGGAACTCAGCGGGACGCGACGGCACTCGTATCCGTCCGAGGAGCACCGTCCCGGCCTTGGTAATGCGCCGCGCGCCCGCTGGAACCAGCCGGAACTCAGCGGGACGCGACGGCACTCGTATCCGCCCGAGGAGCACCGTCCCGGCCTTGGAGAGCCGCCGCGCGCCCGCTGGAACCAGCCGGAACTCAGCGGGACGCGACGGCACTCGTATCCGCCCGAGGAGCACCGTCCCGGCCTTGGAGAGCCGCCGCGCGCCCGCTGGAACCAGCCGGAACTCAGCGGGACGCGACGGCACTCGTATCCGCCCGAGGAGCACCGTCCCGGGCCTTGGAGAGCCGCCGCGCGCCCGCTGGAACCAGCCGGAACTCAGCGGGACGCGACGGCACTCGTATCCGCCCGAGGAGCACCGTCCCGGCCTTGGTAATGCGCCGCGCGCCCGCTGGAACCAGCCGGAACTCAGCGGGACGCGACGGCACTCGTATCCGCCCGAGGAGCACCGTCCCGGCCTTGGAGAGCCGCCGCGCGCCCGCTGGAACCAGCCGGAACTCAGCGGGACGCGACGGCACTCGTATCCGCCCGAGGAGCACCGTCCCGGCCTTGGAGAGCCGCCGCGCGCCCGCTGGAACCAGCCGGAACTCAGCGGGACGCGACGGCACTCGTATCCGCCCGAGGAGCACCGTCCCGGGCCTTGGAGAGCCGCCGCGCGCCCGCTGGAACCAGCCGGAACTCAGCGGGACGCGACGGCACTCGTATCCGCCCGAGGAGCACCGTCCCGGCCTTGGAGAGCCGCCGCGCGCCCGCTGGAACCAGCCGGAACTCAGCGGGACGCGACGGCACTCGTATCCGCCCGAGGAGCACCGTCCCGGGCCTTGGAAACCACGACGGGCTGCCTGGTTGGCAGGTGAGACACCTCTCCCCTATATACGGGATGAAACCCGTCTGACGTAGTCATAGCGGGATTACTTATGGATCTTTTTGTCTGAACAGCGGAGCTTCATAGATCCGTGGCCGCTCTCGTCACCCATTCTCGGCCACCTCAGCCCGATCGCCGTGCTTCGGACTGAGCTCCGGAGAGCTCTTCAGAGCGTCTCCCCTATATACGGGATGACACCCGTCTGACGTAGTCATAGCGGGATTACTTATGGATCTTTTTGTCTGAACAGCGGAGCTTCATAGATCCGTGGCCGCTCTCGTCACCCATTCTCGGCCACCTCAGCCCGATCGCCGTGCTTCGGACTGAGCTCCGGAGAGCTCTTCAGAGCGTCTCCCCTATATACGGGATGACACCCGTCTGACGTAGTCATAGCCGGATTACTTGCGGATGTTTTCGTCCCGGCAACGGACCACCGGCCTCTCCGCATCCGCCAGGGTCCACCGTTTTCGGCCACCGAAGCTCGGCGCCCGCGAAAGCGGCCGGAGCTCCAGAGAGCGTTCAAAACCTAAGTCGATCTCCAGAGGTCGACCGCGGGGCTCGGCGGCGCTCGCATCCGCCTCGGGTGCACCGTCCCGGGCGTGAGGAGCGGCCGCGAGGGCCTGGAGATCGACTTAGGTTTTGGAGAGAGAGCTCTCTCCTATATACGGGATGACACCCGTCTGACGTAGTCATAGCGGGATTACTTGTGGATCTCGGGCCTGGAAGACGAAAAAGACCCCGAGGCCGACCCCGAGGCCGACCGCGGGTGCCGCTGGTGCCGGGCGGTCCTATTTTTGGGCGTTTCCGAGGCGCTTTTCGAGCCTCCGA
Organism: Oreonectes daqikongensis; assembly: GCA_026939265.1. NCBI lineage: Eukaryota > Metazoa > Chordata > Actinopteri > Cypriniformes > Nemacheilidae > Oreonectes > Oreonectes daqikongensis. The sequence continues at coordinate 51,682 of JAOTQM010000643.1, read as the reverse complement.
AGCCGGCGAAGCCTCTCCGTGGCCGGCCGCGATCCGCGCGTCCGTCCGGTGTCGTGTCTCCGGGACCCGGGGTCGCAGCGGGTCGAGCGAGGGCTCTTTCGAAAGGTCTCCGCCGGGGCTCTCGAACGACGCCGGGCACGAGGCGGGGCGACCCCGCGCGGCGGAGCGAGCGCCGCCCGCCGGCGAAACGCTTTCGGGGGCCCCGCGGCGGGACCCGGCGTCGCAGCGGCTCGAGCCCGGGCTCGTTCGAGAGGTCTCGCCGGGACCCGTCGGAGAACGGCGTCGACGGGTCGCTGCGACCTTCCGCCGCCGACCGGGAGCGCCCGGGAGCCGGCCGACCGCGCCTCCGACGTTCCCCCGGACGCCTCTCCGGATCCCGGGGTCGCAGCGACCCGGGGATGCCGGCGTTCGACGGCTAGGGTCGAGACCTCTCGAACGAGACCGGCCTCGACCCCCTGCGATGCCGGGTTCGGGCGCCGGAGGCCCCGGAAGTTCGAAACTTTGACCCGGTCCGGCTCCGGGGCGGCGGCTCGCAGGGGCTTGTGGCCGGCGGCGATGGAGAGGGCTCGGGGAGACCTTTCGAACGAGCCTGGGCACGAGCCGCTGCGACCTTCCGGGAAAATCTCGACCCACCCGTCTGCCGTACTCATAGCCGCGAAGCTGCGGAAGTCGGACCCGAGCCGCCGGTCCGCGGCAGGCCGGGAAAGGCGCGCCTTCGCCGGATCGCTTGTGCCCGTCGTTACGGTGCCGTATCTCCGGGTCCCGGGGAGGCAGCGGGTCGAACGAGGGCTCGTTCGAAAGGTCTCCGCCGGGGCTCTCGAACGACGCCGGGCCCGAGGACGTGCGACCCCGCGCGGCGGAGCGAGCGCCGCCCGGCGGAGAAACGCTTTCGGGGGCCCCGCGGCGGGACCCGGCGTCGCAGCGGGTCGAGGCCGGTCTCGTTCGAGAGGTCTTGCCCAGATTCGTCGGAAGACGGCGGCCCGGGGTCGCTGCGACCTTCCGCCGCCGACCGGGAGCGCCGGGAGCCGGCCGAACGCGCCTCCGGCCTTCCCCCGGACGCCTCTCCGGAACCCGGGGTCGCAGCGACCCGGGGATGCCGGCGTCCGACGGCTCGGGTCGAGACCTCTCGAACGAGACCGGCCTCGACCCGCTGCGACGCCGGGTTCGGGCTCCGGAGGCCCCGGAAGTTCGAAACTTTGACCCGGTCCGGCTCCGGGGCGGCGGCTCGCAGGGGCTTGTGGCCGGCGGCGATGGAGAGGGCTCGGGGAGACCTTTCGAACGAGCCCGGGCACGAGCCGCTGCGACCTTCCGGGAAAATCTCGACCCACCCGTCTGCCGTACTCATAGCCGCGAAGCTGCGGAAGTCGGACCCGAGCCGCCGGGCCTCGGCAGGCCGGAAAAGGCGCGCCTTCGTCGGATCGCTTGTGCCCGTCGTTACGGTCCCGTATCTCCGGAACCCGGCGTCGCAGCGGGTCGAGCCAGGGCTCGTTCGAAAGGTCTCCGCCGGAGCTCTCGAACGACGCCGGACACGAGGCGGTGCGATTCCGCCCGGCGGAGCGAGCGCCGCCCGCCGGCTAGACGCTTTCGGGGGCCCCGCGGCGGGACCCGGTGTCGCAGCGGGTCGAGGCCGGTCTCGTTCGAGAGGTCTCGCCGAGGCCCGTCGGGAGACGGCGGCCCGGGGT
>JAOTQM010000643.1:30000-40000 GCA_026939265.1 Oreonectes daqikongensis | reverse complement strand
GTGGCATCCTACACGCGGGTCTCGCGCCCTCCGAAAGGGGAGGGTGAGCGGGCCGCTCATAGGCGCGTGCGCGGGTCCAGCCCTCGGGGCAGAGGGGAGGTTGGCCCGGGAAGGGCCGTAACACAGAGATGCGTTTCACCGCGCCGGGGTCGGACGAAAGCGCCAAGGTGGGACGAGCCCCCTCAGGCCGCCGCCCGCCGCACGGTCGCCCGGGCTAGATCGGACCGCTAGATCGAGAGGGTCTTCTAGGTCTCCCAGAGGTAGGCGCTTTCGGTAGCTGGGCCCGGACCCCCTGGAGCGCGGACCGCCGGGGGGGTAGCGGCCCCCCGTGATTTTGCGTGTCGGAAGGGCGCCCCCCGGCGCACGCCTTCCGACCGTACCGCCCCAGCTTCGGAGAACTCTCTCTTCAGAGAGTCTCCCTCACATACGGGATGACACCCGTCTGACATAGTCATAGCAGGATTACTTTTGGATCTTTTTGTCCGAGGCGGGGAGTCACACCGTTCCCTGGCCGCCTCGATTGCCATCTTTCGGGTATTTTGAGCCGGCCCGCGCTGCAACGGCACCAGCTCCAGAGACCTCTTCAGAGAGTCTCTCTTATATACGGGATGACACCCGTCTGACGTAGTCATAGCGGGATTACTTTTGGATCTTTTTGTCTGAGGTGCCAAGGCTCAGAGATCCGTGGCCGCCCTCATCACTCATTTTCGGCCACTCCCGCACAATCACCGTGCTTCTGCATGAGCTCCAGAGACCTCTTCAGAGAGTCTCTCTTATATACGGGATGACACCCGTCTGACGTAGTCATAGCGGGATTACTTTTGGATCTTTTTGTCTGAGGTGCCAAGGCTCAGAGATCCGTGGCCGCCCTCATCACTCATTTTCGGCCACTCCCGCACAATCACCGTGCTTCTGCATGAGCTCCAGAGACCTCTTCAGAGAGTCTCTCTTATATACGGGATGACACCCGTCTGACGTAGTCATAGCGGGATTACTTTTGGATCTTTTTGTCTGAGGTGCCAAGGCTCAGAGATCCGTGGCCGCCCTCATCACTCATTTTCGGCCACTCCCGCACAATCACCGTGCTTCTGCATGAGCTCCAGAGACCTCTTCAGAGAGTCTCTCTTATATACGGGATGACACCCGTCTGACATAGTCATAGCGGGATTACTTTTGGATCTTTTTGTCTGAGGTGCCAAGGCTCAGAGATCCGTGGCCGCTTTCATCACTCATGCTCGGCCACTTTCGCACGATCACCGTGCTTCTGCATGAGCTCCAGAGAGCTCTTCAGAGTGTCTCTCCTATATACGGGATGACACCCGTCTGACATAGTCATAGCCGGATTACTTATGGATCTTTTTGTCTGAGGTGCCAAGGCTCAGAGATCCGTGGCCGCTTTCATCACTCATGCTCGGCCACTTTCGCACGATCACCGTGCTTCTGCATGAGCTCCAGAGACCTCTTCAGAGAGTCTCTCTTATATACGGGATGACACCCGTCTGACATAGTCATAGCGGGATTACTTTTGGATCTTTTTGTCTGAGGTGCCAAGGCTCAGAGATCCGTGGCCGCCCTCATCACTCATTTTCGGCCACTCCCGCACAATCACCGTGCTTCTGCATGAGCTCCAGAGACCTCTTCAGAGTGTCTCTCCTATATACGGGATGACACCCGTCTGACATAGTCATAGCGGGATTACTTTTGGATCTTTTTGTCTGAGGTGCCAAGGCTCAGAGATCCGTGGCCGCCCTCATCACTCATGTTCGGCCACTTTTGCACGAGCACCGCGCTTCTGCATGAGCTCCAGAGAGCTCTTCAGAGTGTCTCTCCTATATACGGGATGACACCCGTCTGACATAGTCATAGCCGGATTACTTATGGATCTTTTTGTCTGAGGTGTCCAGGCTCAGAGATCCATGGCCGCTTTCATCGCTCATGTTCGGCCGCTTTTGCACGATCACCGCGCATATGCATGAGCTCCAGAGAACCCATTTTCTTATGGATCTTTTTGTCTGAGGTGTTCAGGCTCAGAGATCCATGGCCGCTTTCATCACTCATGTTCGGCCGCTTTTGCACAATCACCGCGCTTCTGCATGAGCTCCAGAGAGCTCTTCAGAGTGTCTCTCCTATATACGGGATGACACCCGTCTGACATAGTCATAGCCGGATTACTTTTGGATCTTTTTGTCTGAGGTGCCAAGGCTCAGAGATCCGTGGCCGCCCTCATCACTCATGTTGGGCCACTTTTGCACGAGCACCGCGCTTCTGCATGAGCTCCAGAGAGCTCTTCAGAGTGTCTCTCCTATATACGGGATGACACCCGTCTGACATAGTCATAGCCGGATTACTTATGGATCTTTTTGTCTGAGGTGTCCAGGCTCAGAGATCCGTGGCCGCTTTCATCACTCATGTTCGGCCGCTTTTGCACAATCACCGCGCATCTGCATGAGCTCCAGAGAACCCATTTTCTTATGGATCTTTTTGTCTGAGGTGCCCAAGCTCAGAGATCCGTGGCCGCCCTCATCACTCATGTTCGGCCACTTTTGCACGAGCACCGCGCTTCTGCATGAGCTCCAGAGAGCTCTTCAGAGTGTCTCTCCTATATACGGGATGACACCCGTCTGACATAGTCATAGCCGGATTACTTATGGATCTTTTTGTCTGAACAGCGGAGCTTCAGAGATCCGTGGCCGCTCTCGTCACCCATTCTCGGCCACTTTTGCCCGATCACCGCGCTTCGGACTGAGCTCCAGAAAACCCATTTTCGTATGGATCTTTTTGTCTGAACAGCGGACCTTCATAGATCCGTGGCCGCCCTCATCACTCATGTTCGGCCACTTTTGCCCGAGCACCGCGCTTCGGACTGAGCTCCAGGGAGCTCTTCAGAGCGTCTCTCTCATATACGGGATGACACCCGTCTGACGTAGTCATAGCGGGATTACTTATGGATCTTTTTGTCTGAACAGCGGAGCTTCAGAGATCCGTGGCCGCTCTCGTCACCCATTCTCGGCCACTTTTGCCCGATCACCGCGCTTCGGACTGAGCTCCAGAAAACCCATTTTCTTATGGATCTTTTTGTCTGAAGTGCGGAGCTTCAGAGATCCGTGGCCGCTCTCGTCACCCATTCTCGGCCACTTTTGCCCGATCACCGCGCTTCGGACTGAGCTCCAGGGAGCTCTTTAGAGCGTCTCTCCTATATACGGGATGACACCCGTCTGACGTAGTCATAGCGGGATTACTTATGGATCTTTTTGTCTGAACAGCGGAGCTTCAGAGATCCGTGGCCGCTCTCGTCACCCATTCTCGGCCACTTTTGCCCGATCACCGCGCTTCGGACTGAGCTCCAGAAAACCCATTTTCTTATGGATCTTTTTGTCTGAACAGCGGAGCTTCAGAGATCCGTGGCCGCTCTCGTCACCCATTCTCGGCCACTTTTGCCCGATCACCGCGCTTCGGACTGAGCTCCAGGGAGCTCTTCAGAGCGTCTCTCTCATATACGGGATGACACCCGTCTGACGTAGTCATAGCGGGATTACTTATGGATCTTTTTGTCTGAACAGCGGAGCTTCAGAGATCCGTGGCCGCTCTCGTCACCCATTCTCGGCCACTTTTGCCCGATCACCGCGCTTCGGACTGAGCTCCAGAAAACCCATTTTCGTATGGATCTTTTTGTCTGAACAGCGGACCTTCATAGATCCGTGGCCGCCCTCATCACTCATGTTCGGCCACTTTTGCCCGAGCACCGCGCTTCGGACTGAGCTCCAGGGAGCTCTTCAGAGCGTCTCTCTCATATACGGGATGACACCCGTCTGACGTAGTCATAGCGGGATTACTTATGGATCTTTTTGTCTGAACAGCGGAGCTTCAGAGATCCGTGGCCGCTCTCGTCACCCATTCTCGGCCACTTTTGCCCGATCACCGCGCTTCGGACTGAGCTCCAGAAAACCCATTTTCTTATGGATCTTTTTGTCTGAAGTGCGGAGCTTCAGAGATCCGTGGCCGCTCTCGTCACCCATTCTCGGCCACTTTTGCCCGATCACCGCGCTTCGGACTGAGCTCCAGGGAGCTCTTTAGAGCGTCTCTCCTATATACGGGATGACACCCGTCTGACGTAGTCATAGCGGGATTACTTATGGATCTTTTTGTCTGAACAGCGGAGCTTCAGAGATCCGTGGCCGCTCTCGTCACCCATTCTCGGCCACTTTTGCCCGATCACCGCGCTTCGGACTGAGCTCCAGAAAACCCATTTTCTTATGGATCTTTTTGTCTGAACAGCGGAGCTTCAGAGATCCGTGGCCGCTCTCGTCACCCATTCTCGGCCACTTTTGCCCGATCACCGCGCTTCGGACTGAGCTCCAGGGAGCTCTTTAGAGCGTCTCTCCTATATACGGGATGACACCCGTCTGACGTAGTCATAGCGGGATTACTTATGGATCTTTTTGTCTGAACAGCGGAGCTTCAGAGATCCGTGGCCGCTCTCGTCACCCATTCTCGGCCACTTTTGCCCGATCACCGCGCTTCGGATTGAGCTCCAGAAAACCCATTTTCTTATGGATCTTTTTGTCTGAAGTGCGGAGCTTCAGAGATCCGTGGCCGCTCTCGTCACCCATTCTCGGCCACTTTTGCCCGAGCACCGCGCTTCGGACTGAGCTCCAGGGAGCTCTTCAGAGCGTCTCTCTCATATACGGGATGACACCCGTCTGACGTAGTCATAGCCGGATTACTTATGGATCTTTTTGTCTGAACAGCGGAGCTTCAGAGATCCGTGGCCGCTCTCGTCACCCATTCTCGGCCACTTTTGCCCGATCACCGCGCTTCGGATTGAGCTCCAGAAAACCCATTTTCGTATGGATCTTTTTGTCTGAAGTGCGGAGCTTCAGAGATCCGTGGCCGCTCTCGTCACCCATTCTCGGCCACTTTTGCCCGATCACCGCGCTTCGGACTGAGCTCCAGGGAGCTCTTCAGAGCGTCTCTCTCATATACGGGATGACACCCGTCTGACGTAGTCATAGCGGGATTACTTATGGATCTTTTTGTCTGAACAGCGGAGCTTCAGAGATCCGTGGCCGCTCTGGTCACCCATTCTCGGCCACTTTTGCCCGATCACCGCGCTTCGGACTGAGCTCCAGAAAACCCATTTTCTTATGGATCTTTTTGTCTGAGGTGCCCAAGCTCAGAGATCCGTGGCCGCTCTCGTCACCCATTCTCGGCCACTTTTGCCCGATCACCGCGCTTCGGACTGAGCTCCAGGGAGCTCTTCAGAGCGTCTCTCTCATATACGGGATGACACCCGTCTGACGTAGTCATAGCGGGATTACTTATGGATCTTTTTGTCTGAACAGCGGAGCTTCAGAGATCCGTGGCCGCTCTGGTCACCCATTCTCGGCCACTTTTGCCCGATCACCGCGCTTCGGACTGAGCTCCAGAAAACCCATTTTCTTATGGATCTTTTTGTCTGAGGTGCCCAAGCTCAGAGATCCGTGGCCGCCCTCATCACTCATGTTCGGCCACTTTTGCCCGAGCACCGTGCTTCGGACTGAGCTCCAGGGAGCTCTTTAGAGTGTCTCTCCTATATACGGGATGACACCCGTCTGACGTAGTCATAGCGGGATTACTTATGGATCTTTTTGTCTGAACAGCGGAGCTTCAGAGATCCGTGGCCGCTCTGGTCACCCATTCTCGGCCACTTTTGCCCAATCACCGCGCTTCGGACTGAGCTCCAGGAAACCCATTTTCTTATGGATCTTTTTGTCTGAAGTGCGGAGCTTCAGAGATCCGTGGCCGCTCTCGTCACCCGTTCTCGGCCTCTCGAAGCCGGGCACCCGTGAGGCTGCCCTGAGCTCCGGATGTCGTTCCATAGGAGGCTGAGGGAGCTCCTCAGCACTCGTATCCGTCCGAGGAGCACCGTCCCGGCCTTGGAGAGCAGCCGCGCGCCCGCTGGAACCAGCCGGAACTCAGCGGGACGCGACGGCACTCGTATCCGCCCGAGGAGCACCGTCCCGGGCCTTGGAGAGCCGCCGCGCGCCCGCTGGAACCAGCCGGAGCTCAGCGGGACGCGACGGCACTCGTATCCGCCCGAGGAGCACCGTCCCGGGCCTTGGAGAGCCGCCGCGCGCCCGCTGGAACCAGCCGGAGCTCAGCGGGACGCGACGGCACTCGTATCCGCCCGAGGAGCACCGTCCCGGGCCTTGGAGAGCCGCCGCGCGCCCGCTGGAACCAGCCGGAACTCAGCGGGACGCGACGGCACTCGTATCCGCCCGAGGAGCACCGTCCCGGCCTTGGTAATGCGCCGCGCGCCCGCTGGAACCAGCCGGAACTCAGCGGGACGCGACGGCACTCGTATCCGTCCGAGGAGCACCGTCCCGGGCCTTGGAGAGCCGCCGCGCGCCCGCTGGAACCAGCCGGAACTCAGCGGGACGCGACGGCACTCGTATCCGTCCGAGGAGCACCGTCCCGGCCTTGGTAATGCGCCGCGCGCCCGCTGGAACCAGCCGGAACTCAGCGGGACGCGACGGCACTCGTATCCGCCCGAGGAGCACCGTCCCGGCCTTGGAGAGCCGCCGCGCGCCCGCTGGAACCAGCCGGAACTCAGCGGGACGCGACGGCACTCGTATCCGCCCGAGGAGCACCGTCCCGGCCTTGGAGAGCCGCCGCGCGCCCGCTGGAACCAGCCGGAACTCAGCGGGACGCGACGGCACTCGTATCCGCCCGAGGAGCACCGTCCCGGGCCTTGGAGAGCCGCCGCGCGCCCGCTGGAACCAGCCGGAACTCAGCGGGACGCGACGGCACTCGTATCCGCCCGAGGAGCACCGTCCCGGCCTTGGTAATGCGCCGCGCGCCCGCTGGAACCAGCCGGAACTCAGCGGGACGCGACGGCACTCGTATCCGCCCGAGGAGCACCGTCCCGGCCTTGGAGAGCCGCCGCGCGCCCGCTGGAACCAGCCGGAACTCAGCGGGACGCGACGGCACTCGTATCCGCCCGAGGAGCACCGTCCCGGCCTTGGAGAGCCGCCGCGCGCCCGCTGGAACCAGCCGGAACTCAGCGGGACGCGACGGCACTCGTATCCGCCCGAGGAGCACCGTCCCGGGCCTTGGAGAGCCGCCGCGCGCCCGCTGGAACCAGCCGGAACTCAGCGGGACGCGACGGCACTCGTATCCGCCCGAGGAGCACCGTCCCGGCCTTGGAGAGCCGCCGCGCGCCCGCTGGAACCAGCCGGAACTCAGCGGGACGCGACGGCACTCGTATCCGCCCGAGGAGCACCGTCCCGGGCCTTGGAAACCACGACGGGCTGCCTGGTTGGCAGGTGAGACACCTCTCCCCTATATACGGGATGAAACCCGTCTGACGTAGTCATAGCGGGATTACTTATGGATCTTTTTGTCTGAACAGCGGAGCTTCATAGATCCGTGGCCGCTCTCGTCACCCATTCTCGGCCACCTCAGCCCGATCGCCGTGCTTCGGACTGAGCTCCGGAGAGCTCTTCAGAGCGTCTCCCCTATATACGGGATGACACCCGTCTGACGTAGTCATAGCGGGATTACTTATGGATCTTTTTGTCTGAACAGCGGAGCTTCATAGATCCGTGGCCGCTCTCGTCACCCATTCTCGGCCACCTCAGCCCGATCGCCGTGCTTCGGACTGAGCTCCGGAGAGCTCTTCAGAGCGTCTCCCCTATATACGGGATGACACCCGTCTGACGTAGTCATAGCCGGATTACTTGCGGATGTTTTCGTCCCGGCAACGGACCACCGGCCTCTCCGCATCCGCCAGGGTCCACCGTTTTCGGCCACCGAAGCTCGGCGCCCGCGAAAGCGGCCGGAGCTCCAGAGAGCGTTCAAAACCTAAGTCGATCTCCAGAGGTCGACCGCGGGGCTCGGCGGCGCTCGCATCCGCCTCGGGTGCACCGTCCCGGGCGTGAGGAGCGGCCGCGAGGGCCTGGAGATCGACTTAGGTTTTGGAGAGAGAGCTCTCTCCTATATACGGGATGACACCCGTCTGACGTAGTCATAGCGGGATTACTTGTGGATCTCGGGCCTGGAAGACGAAAAAGACCCCGAGGCCGACCCCGAGGCCGACCGCGGGTGCCGCTGGTGCCGGGCGGTCCTATTTTTGGGCGTTTCCGAGGCGCTTTTCGAGCCTCCGAAGCCGGCGAAGCCTCTCCGTGGCCGGCCGCGATCCGCGCGTCCGTCCGGTGTCGTGTCTCCGGGACCCGGGGTCGCAGCGGGTCGAGCGAGGGCTCTTTCGAAAGGTCTCCGCCGGGGCTCTCGAACGACGCCGGGCACGAGGCGGGGCGACCCCGCGCGGCGGAGCGAGCGCCGCCCGCCGGCGAAACGCTTTCGGGGGCCCCGCGGCGGGACCCGGCGTCGCAGCGGCTCGAGCCCGGGCTCGTTCGAGAGGTCTCGCCGGGACCCGTCGGAGAACGGCGTCGACGGGTCGCTGCGACCTTCCGCCGCCGACCGGGAGCGCCCGGGAGCCGGCCGACCGCGCCTCCGACGTTCCCCCGGACGCCTCTCCGGATCCCGGGGTCGCAGCGACCCGGGGATGCCGGCGTTCGACGGCTAGGGTCGAGACCTCTCGAACGAGACCGGCCTCGACCCCCTGCGATGCCGGGTTCGGGCGCCGGAGGCCCCGGAAGTTCGAAACTTTGACCCGGTCCGGCTCCGGGGCGGCGGCTCGCAGGGGCTTGTGGCCGGCGGCGATGGAGAGGGCTCGGGGAGACCTTTCGAACGAGCCTGGGCACGAGCCGCTGCGACCTTCCGGGAAAATCTCGACCCACCCGTCTGCCGTACTCATAGCCGCGAAGCTGCGGAAGTCGGACCCGAGCCGCCGGTCCGCGGCAGGCCGGGAAAGGCGCGCCTTCGCCGGATCGCTTGTGCCCGTCGTTACGGTGCCGTATCTCCGGGTCCCGGGGAGGCAGCGGGTCGAACGAGGGCTCGTTCGAAAGGTCTCCGCCGGGGCTCTCGAACGACGCCGGGCCCGAGGACGTGCGACCCCGCGCGGCGGAGCGAGCGCCGCCCGGCGGAGAAACGCTTTCGGGGGCCCCGCGGCGGGACCCGGCGTCGCAGCGGGTCGAGGCCGGTCTCGTTCGAGAGGTCTTGCCCAGATTCGTCGGAAGACGGCGGCCCGGGGTCGCTGCGACCTTCCGCCGCCGACCGGGAGCGCCGGGAGCCGGCCGAACGCGCCTCCGGCCTTCCCCCGGACGCCTCTCCGGAACCCGGGGTCGCAGCGACCCGGGGATGCCGGCGTCCGACGGCTCGGGTCGAGACCTCTCGAACGAGACCGGCCTCGACCCGCTGCGACGCCGGGTTCGGGCTCCGGAGGCCCCGGAAGTTCGAAACTTTGACCCGGTCCGGCTCCGGGGCGGCGGCTCGCAGGGGCTTGTGGCCGGCGGCGATGGAGAGGGCTCGGGGAGACCTTTCGAACGAGCCCGGGCACGAGCCGCTGCGACCTTCCGGGAAAATCTCGACCCACCCGTCTGCCGTACTCATAGCCGCGAAGCTGCGGAAGTCGGACCCGAGCCGCCGGGCCTCGGCAGGCCGGAAAAGGCGCGCCTTCGTCGGATCGCTTGTGCCCGTCGTTACGGTCCCGTATCTCCGGAACCCGGCGTCGCAGCGGGTCGAGCCAGGGCTCGTTCGAAAGGTCTCCGCCGGAGCTCTCGAACGACGCCGGACACGAGGCGGTGCGATTCCGCCCGGCGGAGCGAGCGCCGCCCGCCGGCTAGACGCTTTCGGGGGCCCCGCGGCGGGACCCGGTGTCGCAGCGGGTCGAGGCCGGTCTCGTTCGAGAGGTCTCGCCGAGGCCCGTCGGGAGACGGCGGCCCGGGGTCGCTGCGACCTTCCGCCGCCGACCGGGAGCGCCCGGGAGCCGGCCGACCGCGCCTCCGACGTTCCCCCGGACGCCTCTCCGGATCCCGGGGTCGCAGCGGGTCGCGGGTGGCGGCGTTCGACGGCTCGGGGCGAGACCTCTCGAACGAGACCGGCCTCGACCCGCTGCGACGCG
>JAOTQM010000643.1:10000-22500 GCA_026939265.1 Oreonectes daqikongensis | reverse complement strand
TCTGGCGAAGGGAAAAACAAGGGTTTGAGGACCCCGTGGCGGGCGCCCGGGCGACCCGCCGTGGCGGGCGCGCCCGGGTCATTAAACCCACGGCCCGCCCCCGCTGTCGAGCGATGGGGCGAGCCAAGCGGGTACCCGCCGGGGGCGGCGGGGACGACGGCGACGACGACGACCGCGACGGGAGGCCGGTAGGGACGCGGACGCGCCCCGTGCCCCCCGCCGCGGCCGCCGCCGCCGCCGACGCCTCACCCCGCCTGGGTACATGTCCCGAATGCGATCCTTCCCGAGGTCTACCGACAGAAAAGCTTGTTACGACTTTTGGCCCCCGCGGCGGCGCGAACCGCCGCGGGGGCGAGACGGGACCGGGGCCTGGGTCCCGGCCGCCGCTCTGAGCGGGTTGGCCCTCGGAGCGGGCGCGCGCCCGCTCCACCGACAATGATCCTTCCGCAGGTTCACCTACGGAAACCTTGTTACGACTTTTACTTCCTCTAGATAGTCAAGTTCGATCGTCTTCTCGGCGCTCAGCCAGGGCCCGCGAGGAGCCCCGGCGAGGCCGATCCGAGGACCTCGCTAAACCATCCGATCGGTAGTAGCGACGGGCGGTGTGTACAAAGGGCAGGGACTTAATCGACGCGGGCTCATGACCCGCGCCTACTGGGAATTCCTCGTTCGTGGGAAACAGTTGCAATCCCCGGTCCCGATCACGAGCGGGGTTCAGCGGGTTACCCGCGCCTCTCGGCGCACGGGTAGGCACACGCTGATCCGCCCATTGTGGCGCGCGTGCAGCCCCGGACATCTAAGGGCATCACAGACCTGTTATCGCTCCGTCTCGCGTGGCTGAACGCCACTTGTCCCTCTAAGAAGTTGGACGCCGACCGCACGGGGCCGCGTAACTATTTAGCAGGAGGGAATCTCGTTCGTTATCGGAATCAACCAGACAAATCGCTCCACCAACTAAGAACGGCCATGCACCACCACCCACGGTATCGAGAAAGAGCTATCGATCTGTCAATCCTTTCCGTGTCCGGGCCGGGTGAGGTTCCCCGTGTTGAGTCAAATTAAGCCGCAGGCTCCACTCCTGGTGGTGCCCTTCCGTCAATTCCTTTAAGTTTCAGCTTTGCAACCATACTCCCCCCGGAACCCAAAGACTCGTGGTTTCCCCCACGCTGCCCGGCGGGTCATGGGAATAACGCCGCCGGATCGCGGGTCGGCATCGTTTACGGTCGGAACTACGACGGTATCTGATCGTCTTCGAACCTCCGACTTTCGTTCTTGATTAATGAAAACATTCTTGGCAAATGCTTTCGCTCTCGTCCGTCTTGCGCCGGTCCAAGAATTTCACCTCTAGCGGCGCAATACGAATGCCCCCGGCCGTCCCTCTCAATCATGGCCCTGGTTCGTGAAACCCACAAAATAGAACCGGAGTCCTATTCCATTATTCCTAGCTGGGGTATTCGGGCGGGCGCTCGGCCTGCTTTGAACACTCTAATTTTTTCAAAGTAAACGCTTCGGACCCCGCGTCGGACACCCAACCAAGGGCATCCGGGGGGCGCCGAGAGGCAGGGCCCGGGACAGGCGGCAGCTCGCCTCGCGGCGGTCCGCCGGCCCGTGCCCGAGGTCCAACTACGAGCTTTTTAACTGCAGCAACTTTAATATACGCTATTGGAGCTGGAATTACCGCGGCTGCTGGCACCAGACTTGCCCTCCAATGGGTCCTCGCCCATGGGTTTAGGATACGCTCATTCCGATCGCAGGGCCTCGAAAGAGACCTGCGTCGTTATTTTTCGTCACTACCTCACCGAGTCGGGAGTGGGTAATTTGCGCGCCTGCTGCCTTCCTTGGATGTGGTAGCCGTTTCTCAGGCTCCCTCTCCGGAATCGAACCCTGATTCCCCGTCACCTGTGGTCACCATGGTAGGCGCCTAGAGTACCATCGAAAGTTGATAGGTCAGACATTCGAAAGAGTCGTCGCCGCCGCGGGGGCGCGCGATCGGCCCGAGGTTATCTTGAGTCACCAAAGAGACCGGGCCTGCCACCCGAGGGCCGGCCGACCCGGTTGGGTTTTGGGGCTGATAAATGCACGTATCCCGTGGGCCCCCGCGAGGGGGCCCGGGTCAACGCTCGTCAGCATGTATTAGCTCTGGAATTACCACAGTTATCCAAGTAACTGGGAGCGATCAAAGGAACCATAACTGATTTAATGAGCCATTCGCAGTTTCACTGTACCGTCCGTGTGCACTTAGACCTGCATGGCTTAATCTTTGAGACAAGCATATGTTACTGGCAGGATCAACCAGGTAGCCACTCGGGGGGGAGGCCGCGCGGGCGCGTGGCATCCTACACGCGGGTCTCGCGCCCTCCGAAAGGGGAGGGTGAGCGGGCCGCTCATAGGCGCGTGCGCGGGTCCAGCCCTCGGGGCAGAGGGGAGGTTGGCCCGGGAAGGGCCGTAACACAGAGATGCGTTTCACCGCGCCGGGGTCGGACGAAAGCGCCAAGGTGGGACGAGCCCCCTCAGGCCGCCGCCCGCCGCACGGTCGCCGGTGTCGGACCGCTAGATCGAGACGGGTCTTCTAGGTCTCCCAAGTAGGGTGTTCGGGCGGGCCGGAGCCCCCCTGGAGGCAGAAGCGCGCGGCGGGGAGGAACCGACTGCCCAAAGCGGTCGCGAGGACCGGGCAGAGGCCTACCCCTGGCGCTCGAGGGTTTCCGATCGACCAGCGCTGGCATTAGCCAGCCGAGTTTTTGCCGATACGCCTTTGACCCGTGGACTTTCGGGTAGCGGAGGGCCCGGACCCCCTCGAGGGGGGAGCGCATTATACCGCCGTTAACCCGTGGACTTTCGGGTAGCGGTGGGTTCCAGTCCGTGTTCGTCCGGGGGCGTGATTTTGCGTGTCGGAAGGGCGCCCCCCGGCGCACGCCTTCCGACCGTACCGCCCCAGCTTCGGAGAACTCTCTCTTCAGAGAGTCTCCCTCACATACGGGATGACACCCGTCTGACATAGTCATAGCAGGATTACTTTTGGATCTTTTTGTCCGAGGCGGGGAGTCACACCGTTCCCTGGCCGCCTCGATTGCCATCTTTCGGGTATTTTGAGCCGGCCCGCGCTGCAACGGCACCAGCTCCAGAGACCTCTTCAGAGAGTCTCTCTTATATACGGGATGACACCCGTCTGACGTAGTCATAGCGGGATTACTTTTGGATCTTTTTGTCTGAGGTGCCAAGGCTCAGAGATCCGTGGCCGCCCTCATCACTCATTTTCGGCCACTCCCGCACAATCACCGTGCTTCTGCATGAGCTCCAGAGACCTCTTCAGAGAGTCTCTCTTATATACGGGATGACACCCGTCTGACGTAGTCATAGCGGGATTACTTTTGGATCTTTTTGTCTGAGGTGCCAAGGCTCAGAGATCCGTGGCCGCCCTCATCACTCATTTTCGGCCACTCCCGCACAATCACCGTGCTTCTGCATGAGCTCCAGAGACCTCTTCAGAGAGTCTCTCTTATATACGGGATGACACCCGTCTGACGTAGTCATAGCGGGATTACTTTTGGATCTTTTTGTCTGAGGTGCCAAGGCTCAGAGATCCGTGGCCGCCCTCATCACTCATTTTCGGCCACTCCCGCACAATCACCGTGCTTCTGCATGAGCTCCAGAGACCTCTTCAGAGAGTCTCTCTTATATACGGGATGACACCCGTCTGACATAGTCATAGCGGGATTACTTTTGGATCTTTTTGTCTGAGGTGCCAAGGCTCAGAGATCCGTGGCCGCTTTCATCACTCATGCTCGGCCACTTTCGCACGATCACCGTGCTTCTGCATGAGCTCCAGAGAGCTCTTCAGAGTGTCTCTCCTATATACGGGATGACACCCGTCTGACATAGTCATAGCCGGATTACTTATGGATCTTTTTGTCTGAGGTGCCAAGGCTCAGAGATCCGTGGCCGCTTTCATCACTCATGCTCGGCCACTTTCGCACGATCACCGTGCTTCTGCATGAGCTCCAGAGACCTCTTCAGAGAGTCTCTCTTATATACGGGATGACACCCGTCTGACATAGTCATAGCGGGATTACTTTTGGATCTTTTTGTCTGAGGTGCCAAGGCTCAGAGATCCGTGGCCGCCCTCATCACTCATTTTCGGCCACTCCCGCACAATCACCGTGCTTCTGCATGAGCTCCAGAGACCTCTTCAGAGTGTCTCTCCTATATACGGGATGACACCCGTCTGACATAGTCATAGCGGGATTACTTTTGGATCTTTTTGTCTGAGGTGCCAAGGCTCAGAGATCCGTGGCCGCCCTCATCACTCATGTTCGGCCACTTTTGCACGAGCACCGCGCTTCTGCATGAGCTCCAGAGAGCTCTTCAGAGTGTCTCTCCTATATACGGGATGACACCCGTCTGACATAGTCATAGCCGGATTACTTATGGATCTTTTTGTCTGAGGTGTCCAGGCTCAGAGATCCATGGCCGCTTTCATCGCTCATGTTCGGCCGCTTTTGCACGATCACCGCGCATATGCATGAGCTCCAGAGAACCCATTTTCTTATGGATCTTTTTGTCTGAGGTGTTCAGGCTCAGAGATCCATGGCCGCTTTCATCACTCATGTTCGGCCGCTTTTGCACAATCACCGCGCTTCTGCATGAGCTCCAGAGAGCTCTTCAGAGTGTCTCTCCTATATACGGGATGACACCCGTCTGACATAGTCATAGCCGGATTACTTTTGGATCTTTTTGTCTGAGGTGCCAAGGCTCAGAGATCCGTGGCCGCCCTCATCACTCATGTTGGGCCACTTTTGCACGAGCACCGCGCTTCTGCATGAGCTCCAGAGAGCTCTTCAGAGTGTCTCTCCTATATACGGGATGACACCCGTCTGACATAGTCATAGCCGGATTACTTATGGATCTTTTTGTCTGAGGTGTCCAGGCTCAGAGATCCGTGGCCGCTTTCATCACTCATGTTCGGCCGCTTTTGCACAATCACCGCGCATCTGCATGAGCTCCAGAGAACCCATTTTCTTATGGATCTTTTTGTCTGAGGTGCCCAAGCTCAGAGATCCGTGGCCGCCCTCATCACTCATGTTCGGCCACTTTTGCACGAGCACCGCGCTTCTGCATGAGCTCCAGAGAGCTCTTCAGAGTGTCTCTCCTATATACGGGATGACACCCGTCTGACATAGTCATAGCCGGATTACTTATGGATCTTTTTGTCTGAACAGCGGAGCTTCAGAGATCCGTGGCCGCTCTCGTCACCCATTCTCGGCCACTTTTGCCCGATCACCGCGCTTCGGACTGAGCTCCAGAAAACCCATTTTCGTATGGATCTTTTTGTCTGAACAGCGGACCTTCATAGATCCGTGGCCGCCCTCATCACTCATGTTCGGCCACTTTTGCCCGAGCACCGCGCTTCGGACTGAGCTCCAGGGAGCTCTTCAGAGCGTCTCTCTCATATACGGGATGACACCCGTCTGACGTAGTCATAGCGGGATTACTTATGGATCTTTTTGTCTGAACAGCGGAGCTTCAGAGATCCGTGGCCGCTCTCGTCACCCATTCTCGGCCACTTTTGCCCGATCACCGCGCTTCGGACTGAGCTCCAGAAAACCCATTTTCTTATGGATCTTTTTGTCTGAAGTGCGGAGCTTCAGAGATCCGTGGCCGCTCTCGTCACCCATTCTCGGCCACTTTTGCCCGATCACCGCGCTTCGGACTGAGCTCCAGGGAGCTCTTTAGAGCGTCTCTCCTATATACGGGATGACACCCGTCTGACGTAGTCATAGCGGGATTACTTATGGATCTTTTTGTCTGAACAGCGGAGCTTCAGAGATCCGTGGCCGCTCTCGTCACCCATTCTCGGCCACTTTTGCCCGATCACCGCGCTTCGGACTGAGCTCCAGAAAACCCATTTTCTTATGGATCTTTTTGTCTGAACAGCGGAGCTTCAGAGATCCGTGGCCGCTCTCGTCACCCATTCTCGGCCACTTTTGCCCGATCACCGCGCTTCGGACTGAGCTCCAGGGAGCTCTTCAGAGCGTCTCTCTCATATACGGGATGACACCCGTCTGACGTAGTCATAGCGGGATTACTTATGGATCTTTTTGTCTGAACAGCGGAGCTTCAGAGATCCGTGGCCGCTCTCGTCACCCATTCTCGGCCACTTTTGCCCGATCACCGCGCTTCGGACTGAGCTCCAGAAAACCCATTTTCGTATGGATCTTTTTGTCTGAACAGCGGACCTTCATAGATCCGTGGCCGCCCTCATCACTCATGTTCGGCCACTTTTGCCCGAGCACCGCGCTTCGGACTGAGCTCCAGGGAGCTCTTCAGAGCGTCTCTCTCATATACGGGATGACACCCGTCTGACGTAGTCATAGCGGGATTACTTATGGATCTTTTTGTCTGAACAGCGGAGCTTCAGAGATCCGTGGCCGCTCTCGTCACCCATTCTCGGCCACTTTTGCCCGATCACCGCGCTTCGGACTGAGCTCCAGAAAACCCATTTTCTTATGGATCTTTTTGTCTGAAGTGCGGAGCTTCAGAGATCCGTGGCCGCTCTCGTCACCCATTCTCGGCCACTTTTGCCCGATCACCGCGCTTCGGACTGAGCTCCAGGGAGCTCTTTAGAGCGTCTCTCCTATATACGGGATGACACCCGTCTGACGTAGTCATAGCGGGATTACTTATGGATCTTTTTGTCTGAACAGCGGAGCTTCAGAGATCCGTGGCCGCTCTCGTCACCCATTCTCGGCCACTTTTGCCCGATCACCGCGCTTCGGACTGAGCTCCAGAAAACCCATTTTCTTATGGATCTTTTTGTCTGAACAGCGGAGCTTCAGAGATCCGTGGCCGCTCTCGTCACCCATTCTCGGCCACTTTTGCCCGATCACCGCGCTTCGGACTGAGCTCCAGGGAGCTCTTTAGAGCGTCTCTCCTATATACGGGATGACACCCGTCTGACGTAGTCATAGCGGGATTACTTATGGATCTTTTTGTCTGAACAGCGGAGCTTCAGAGATCCGTGGCCGCTCTCGTCACCCATTCTCGGCCACTTTTGCCCGATCACCGCGCTTCGGATTGAGCTCCAGAAAACCCATTTTCTTATGGATCTTTTTGTCTGAAGTGCGGAGCTTCAGAGATCCGTGGCCGCTCTCGTCACCCATTCTCGGCCACTTTTGCCCGAGCACCGCGCTTCGGACTGAGCTCCAGGGAGCTCTTCAGAGCGTCTCTCTCATATACGGGATGACACCCGTCTGACGTAGTCATAGCCGGATTACTTATGGATCTTTTTGTCTGAACAGCGGAGCTTCAGAGATCCGTGGCCGCTCTCGTCACCCATTCTCGGCCACTTTTGCCCGATCACCGCGCTTCGGATTGAGCTCCAGAAAACCCATTTTCGTATGGATCTTTTTGTCTGAAGTGCGGAGCTTCAGAGATCCGTGGCCGCTCTCGTCACCCATTCTCGGCCACTTTTGCCCGATCACCGCGCTTCGGACTGAGCTCCAGGGAGCTCTTCAGAGCGTCTCTCTCATATACGGGATGACACCCGTCTGACGTAGTCATAGCGGGATTACTTATGGATCTTTTTGTCTGAACAGCGGAGCTTCAGAGATCCGTGGCCGCTCTGGTCACCCATTCTCGGCCACTTTTGCCCGATCACCGCGCTTCGGACTGAGCTCCAGAAAACCCATTTTCTTATGGATCTTTTTGTCTGAGGTGCCCAAGCTCAGAGATCCGTGGCCGCTCTCGTCACCCATTCTCGGCCACTTTTGCCCGATCACCGCGCTTCGGACTGAGCTCCAGGGAGCTCTTCAGAGCGTCTCTCTCATATACGGGATGACACCCGTCTGACGTAGTCATAGCGGGATTACTTATGGATCTTTTTGTCTGAACAGCGGAGCTTCAGAGATCCGTGGCCGCTCTGGTCACCCATTCTCGGCCACTTTTGCCCGATCACCGCGCTTCGGACTGAGCTCCAGAAAACCCATTTTCTTATGGATCTTTTTGTCTGAGGTGCCCAAGCTCAGAGATCCGTGGCCGCCCTCATCACTCATGTTCGGCCACTTTTGCCCGAGCACCGTGCTTCGGACTGAGCTCCAGGGAGCTCTTTAGAGTGTCTCTCCTATATACGGGATGACACCCGTCTGACGTAGTCATAGCGGGATTACTTATGGATCTTTTTGTCTGAACAGCGGAGCTTCAGAGATCCGTGGCCGCTCTGGTCACCCATTCTCGGCCACTTTTGCCCAATCACCGCGCTTCGGACTGAGCTCCAGGAAACCCATTTTCTTATGGATCTTTTTGTCTGAAGTGCGGAGCTTCAGAGATCCGTGGCCGCTCTCGTCACCCGTTCTCGGCCTCTCGAAGCCGGGCACCCGTGAGGCTGCCCTGAGCTCCGGATGTCGTTCCATAGGAGGCTGAGGGAGCTCCTCAGCACTCGTATCCGTCCGAGGAGCACCGTCCCGGCCTTGGAGAGCAGCCGCGCGCCCGCTGGAACCAGCCGGAACTCAGCGGGACGCGACGGCACTCGTATCCGCCCGAGGAGCACCGTCCCGGGCCTTGGAGAGCCGCCGCGCGCCCGCTGGAACCAGCCGGAGCTCAGCGGGACGCGACGGCACTCGTATCCGCCCGAGGAGCACCGTCCCGGGCCTTGGAGAGCCGCCGCGCGCCCGCTGGAACCAGCCGGAGCTCAGCGGGACGCGACGGCACTCGTATCCGCCCGAGGAGCACCGTCCCGGGCCTTGGAGAGCCGCCGCGCGCCCGCTGGAACCAGCCGGAACTCAGCGGGACGCGACGGCACTCGTATCCGCCCGAGGAGCACCGTCCCGGCCTTGGTAATGCGCCGCGCGCCCGCTGGAACCAGCCGGAACTCAGCGGGACGCGACGGCACTCGTATCCGTCCGAGGAGCACCGTCCCGGGCCTTGGAGAGCCGCCGCGCGCCCGCTGGAACCAGCCGGAACTCAGCGGGACGCGACGGCACTCGTATCCGTCCGAGGAGCACCGTCCCGGCCTTGGTAATGCGCCGCGCGCCCGCTGGAACCAGCCGGAACTCAGCGGGACGCGACGGCACTCGTATCCGCCCGAGGAGCACCGTCCCGGCCTTGGAGAGCCGCCGCGCGCCCGCTGGAACCAGCCGGAACTCAGCGGGACGCGACGGCACTCGTATCCGCCCGAGGAGCACCGTCCCGGCCTTGGAGAGCCGCCGCGCGCCCGCTGGAACCAGCCGGAACTCAGCGGGACGCGACGGCACTCGTATCCGCCCGAGGAGCACCGTCCCGGGCCTTGGAGAGCCGCCGCGCGCCCGCTGGAACCAGCCGGAACTCAGCGGGACGCGACGGCACTCGTATCCGCCCGAGGAGCACCGTCCCGGCCTTGGTAATGCGCCGCGCGCCCGCTGGAACCAGCCGGAACTCAGCGGGACGCGACGGCACTCGTATCCGCCCGAGGAGCACCGTCCCGGCCTTGGAGAGCCGCCGCGCGCCCGCTGGAACCAGCCGGAACTCAGCGGGACGCGACGGCACTCGTATCCGCCCGAGGAGCACCGTCCCGGCCTTGGAGAGCCGCCGCGCGCCCGCTGGAACCAGCCGGAACTCAGCGGGACGCGACGGCACTCGTATCCGCCCGAGGAGCACCGTCCCGGGCCTTGGAGAGCCGCCGCGCGCCCGCTGGAACCAGCCGGAACTCAGCGGGACGCGACGGCACTCGTATCCGCCCGAGGAGCACCGTCCCGGCCTTGGAGAGCCGCCGCGCGCCCGCTGGAACCAGCCGGAACTCAGCGGGACGCGACGGCACTCGTATCCGCCCGAGGAGCACCGTCCCGGGCCTTGGAAACCACGACGGGCTGCCTGGTTGGCAGGTGAGACACCTCTCCCCTATATACGGGATGAAACCCGTCTGACGTAGTCATAGCGGGATTACTTATGGATCTTTTTGTCTGAACAGCGGAGCTTCATAGATCCGTGGCCGCTCTCGTCACCCATTCTCGGCCACCTCAGCCCGATCGCCGTGCTTCGGACTGAGCTCCGGAGAGCTCTTCAGAGCGTCTCCCCTATATACGGGATGACACCCGTCTGACGTAGTCATAGCGGGATTACTTATGGATCTTTTTGTCTGAACAGCGGAGCTTCATAGATCCGTGGCCGCTCTCGTCACCCATTCTCGGCCACCTCAGCCCGATCGCCGTGCTTCGGACTGAGCTCCGGAGAGCTCTTCAGAGCGTCTCCCCTATATACGGGATGACACCCGTCTGACGTAGTCATAGCCGGATTACTTGCGGATGTTTTCGTCCCGGCAACGGACCACCGGCCTCTCCGCATCCGCCAGGGTCCACCGTTTTCGGCCACCGAAGCTCGGCGCCCGCGAAAGCGGCCGGAGCTCCAGAGAGCGTTCAAAACCTAAGTCGATCTCCAGAGGTCGACCGCGGGGCTCGGCGGCGCTCGCATCCGCCTCGGGTGCACCGTCCCGGGCGTGAGGAGCGGCCGCGAGGGCCTGGAGATCGACTTAGGTTTTGGAGAGAGAGCTCTCTCCTATATACGGGATGACACCCGTCTGACGTAGTCATAGCGGGATTACTTGTGGATCTCGGGCCTGGAAGACGAAAAAGACCCCGAGGCCGACCCCGAGGCCGACCGCGGGTGCCGCTGGTGCCGGGCGGTCCTATTTTTGGGCGTTTCCGAGGCGCTTTTCGAGCCTCCGAAGCCGGCGAAGCCTCTCCGTGGCCGGCCGCGATCCGCGCGTCCGTCCGGTGTCGTGTCTCCGGGACCCGGGGTCGCAGCGGGTCGAGCGAGGGCTCTTTCGAAAGGTCTCCGCCGGGGCTCTCGAACGACGCCGGGCACGAGGCGGGGCGACCCCGCGCGGCGGAGCGAGCGCCGCCCGCCGGCGAAACGCTTTCGGGGGCCCCGCGGCGGGACCCGGCGTCGCAGCGGCTCGAGCCCGGGCTCGTTCGAGAGGTCTCGCCGGGACCCGTCGGAGAACGGCGTCGACGGGTCGCTGCGACCTTCCGCCGCCGACCGGGAGCGCCCGGGAGCCGGCCGACCGCGCCTCCGACGTTCCCCCGGACGCCTCTCCGGATCCCGGGGTCGCAGCGACCCGGGGATGCCGGCGTTCGACGGCTAGGGTCGAGACCTCTCGAACGAGACCGGCCTCGACCCCCTGCGATGCCGGGTTCGGGCGCCGGAGGCCCCGGAAGTTCGAAACTTTGACCCGGTCCGGCTCCGGGGCGGCGGCTCGCAGGGGCTTGTGGCCGGCGGCGATGGAGAGGGCTCGGGGAGACCTTTCGAACGAGCCTGGGCACGAGCCGCTGCGACCTTCCGGGAAAATCTCGACCCACCCGTCTGCCGTACTCATAGCCGCGAAGCTGCGGAAGTCGGACCCGAGCCGCCGGTCCGCGGCAGGCCGGGAAAGGCGCGCCTTCGCCGGATCGCTTGTGCCCGTCGTTACGGTGCCGTATCTCCGGGTCCCGGGGAGGCAGCGGGTCGAACGAGGGCTCGTTCGAAAGGTCTCCGCCGGGGCTCTCGAACGACGCCGGGCCCGAGGACGTGCGACCCCGCGCGGCGGAGCGAGCGCCGCCCGGCGGAGAAACGCTTTCGGGGGCCCCGCGGCGGGACCCGGCGTCGCAGCGGGTCGAGGCCGGTCTCGTTCGAGAGGTCTTGCCCAGATTCGTCGGAAGACGGCGGCCCGGGGTCGCTGCGACCTTCCGCCGCCGACCGGGAGCGCCGGGAGCCGGCCGAACGCGCCTCCGGCCTTCCCCCGGACGCCTCTCCGGAACCCGGGGTCGCAGCGACCCGGGGATGCCGGCGTCCGACGGCTCGGGTCGAGACCTCTCGAACGAGACCGGCCTCGACCCGCTGCGACGCCGGGTTCGGGCTCCGGAGGCCCCGGAAGTTCGAAACTTTGACCCGGTCCGGCTCCGGGGCGGCGGCTCGCAGGGGCTTGTGGCCGGCGGCGATGGAGAGGGCTCGGGGAGACCTTTCGAACGAGCCCGGGCACGAGCCGCTGCGACCTTCCGGGAAAATCTCGACCCACCCGTCTGCCGTACTCATAGCCGCGAAGCTGCGGAAGTCGGACCCGAGCCGCCGGGCCTCGGCAGGCCGGAAAAGGCGCGCCTTCGTCGGATCGCTTGTGCCCGTCGTTACGGTCCCGTATCTCCGGAACCCGGCGTCGCAGCGGGTCGAGCCAGGGCTCGTTCGAAAGGTCTCCGCCGGAGCTCTCGAACGACGCCGGACACGAGGCGGTGCGATTCCGCCCGGCGGAGCGAGCGCCGCCCGCCGGCTAGACGCTTTCGGGGGCCCCGCGGCGGGACCCGGTGTCGCAGCGGGTCGAGGCCGGTCTCGTTCGAGAGGTCTCGCCGAGGCCCGTCGGGAGACGGCGGCCCGGGGTCGCTGCGACCTTCCGCCGCCGACCGGGAGCGCCCGGGAGCCGGCCGACCGCGCCTCCGACGTTCCCCCGGACGCCTCTCCGGATCCCGGGGTCGCAGCGGGTCGCGGGTGGCGGCGTTCGACGGCTC
>JAOTQM010000642.1:0-38823 GCA_026939265.1 Oreonectes daqikongensis | reverse complement strand
ATCAATCAAAGGCCAGCATGTGGAGACATGAGATAAGAATGCAGTTGAAGACTTCCTGGTGCGTATGTTTTAAGGTTGGTTGATAAGCATTATATTGTGAGTATACTCCCTCTGTGGCGACTGCCATGTAGATATAAAAATCTAATAGTGGCTTTTGCCAAGGCAACATCAATGCAGTTATTGCTTATACTTGAACGTAGTGTTACCCTAAGTTCCACCCAGACATGATTGATACCTCAAACACAATTGTCTAATTTCTTAGTAGATCAGGGACAATGGAATCATACTAAGAAACAACTGATTTAATGCAAAAAAAGACCAAAAATTAATCCTGTGATGTCTCGCATAAGATTTGGGATAGTTTTTGTCCTCAGTGCCTGGAGCTCTTTAGCTTTCCATGGGTGACAGTTAGTACCCTGTCACAAACACATGTGCGTGTTCGAGATGACAGAGATAAACATGTTTCTTTACCTGAATGACTCACCTCATTCTATGAACACACACACTGCATTATTCAAGCACTTCTGTAGGACCAGTGGAATGGCTATTGTGGCTAATGTCTTTACCTCTGTATGGAACATTTACTCTGTGTCTAAATCACTGACCATCACAATATATCCTGCAATATATCACAGAGACGCATTAGAACAAAGGAGTCAGACTTTACAGACAGATTTTATTTGATCAAAATAAACAGTAAGGCTCCAGTTTGGCATTATGGTTTCATAGATAAGACTTAAGACTAGTACCAGACTAAAATGAATGTGTGTGCTGTCGTAACTGAAAGTAACTTGCCCTGACATATTTTCAAATATATCAGTGCCATTGTTTTGTCTTAAGATGCACACCAGTAAGGTTTTTTCTAAAGAATTTTTATAAAAGTGATTTCAATATCCTTATTTAACTAAGACATAGTTCTGCTTAAGCTAAGCCTTGTCTTTGAAACTTGGCCTAAAACTGTATTTCTGTTTGTTTTAAAGGGATAGTTCACCCCAAAATAAAAATCATGTCATCAGTTACTCACCTTTGAGTATACATTTCTTTGTTCTTATGAACACAGAGAAAGATATTTGGAAGAATTCTTATAACCAAAAGTTCTTGGACCCCATTGACCACCATAGTAGAAAAGAATACTTAAAATTGTTTTGTTTTTTAAAAAAAAATAGATATTTTGAAGAATGTAGGACAGCAAAATGTTTGGGCACACATTTGACTACCATTGTAATTTTTAAAACTATGGTAGTCAATGGGGTCCAAGAACTGTTTGGTTACAAGCATTCATCCAAATATCTTTCTCTGTGTTTAACCAAACAATTTATACAGGTTTGGAACAACTAGAGATTGAGTAATTCATGACAGAATTTTCATTTTGGGGTGAACTATCGCTTTAATAGTAGGCTAAGGATAAATGCTTGGTTTGTTAGTAGAAAAAACAAGCCTCTCTCTCTCCCCGATATGTCATTATGATGCATTGTTCATTGTTGAAGTTACTAGTCTAGAACATATTATATTGATTACATCTTTGCAATTGGCCATGGATGACCTCCATAAAAGATTTTTCAATTTGTAGGTATATTAAGCGATAAATAATGTTGTGAATAGGGCATTTTGTCGCCATCTGGACACGCCCCTTTCATACTAAGTCACCTTCATATAAAGTGGCAGATTATCCAAAACAGGTTACTAAAGAAAAACTGCACCAGATGTTCCATCTCCTGTGATGGCATTCCTGTCCCATCCTGACAGTTCAGATCCCATACCTCCGCTTTGGGGACGGTACCTATGACCCTCCCCCACAGGTCCTGAATCCCAGCAGTCAGTCCAGACACCTGCCACCCCCCTCCAGTGGATCCAGACTGATAGTCACACCACCGCACTACATCATGTAGACAAGGTCATTAAAGAACAAATCAATTGAGCACACACACGCTCTTCACGAGGGTTTCAACCTGGCTTGTTTAAAGGATGAGTTAAAAACATCTGGAGAGATATTCTCATGCCTTCCAAAGTCCCAGGCTGGTTAATATCTGACCTTAGTTTCTATCATTTACATATCCATCCAGTTTGAGCCAAAAACTCTTTTGAACCTGGCACACATCACAGATAATTATTTTACCGCCTGATGATTTCCGTAAAAAGAAAGCATCTCCGTGGAGATCGTATTGTCCGTCGGTGGAATGAAAATATTTCATTAGGTGGGCGAGCAGCGGCTGATTGTGTGAAATGCACATCGACGCTTGCAGGGGTGAACTGTTTAAATCAGTCGCCCCTTTATTTGTTTGGTTTCACTTCCCCTGAGGACCAACCGTATGCTCCCGAAAGAGGAGAGTGCGGTAAACCCGTTTGATGACTCTGCCTCCCCCACCCTATCCCAATTTCCATTCTCAGCAAAGTGGGATTTTTAGGGGGGTCTCCCATGATGCCTTTGTTCCCAGTCTGGTTATTTGCAGGGACTCAGTGAGGCAGAAGACAATGGAAGCGTGGTTCGGCCCTGGTTCTGAAGAAACCAGTGCGCCTCACTGAACTCATTTCAGGCTTGATTTGCTCTGACAGATATGAGCTGCTTGAATTAGCATTTATGGGAGATTTTAGGTCTATTATAAGGGAAGTGCTGGGAACAATCTATTTAATGCTTACGGATTGGGACACATTATTTTTGACCTGACAGGTCTTGATGTACACAACCGATGGTCCGCCCACATTTTGTAGTGTTGGGGGGGTAAACTTTTAAGGTGCTTGATGAAATTTGCATCAATGACTTTATATCAAGTAAATGCTTGGGTAGTGTGGTCTAGCTTTAAAAGGATAGTTCATCAAAAGAAAAAATACTTTTTAAAGACTATGTTCTGCAGAACAGAAAAGATATTTTGAAGAACGTAGGTAAGGTTTACATTCCCAAAAACAAGCAATGATTTGGTCAAATTGCAACACATTTGGAGGGACACCAACCATCATTTTTCATTTTCCTTAAGCAGTGCTTTGCCTTTGACAGCTTTATTTTTAGCCCACTGCTATGATTTTCAAATTGTTTTGGCAGCTTAAATAGAGACAGATGATTTGAAGAGAGACCGACTCTTACATGTTGTACTACAGCCAGAGCGTAATGCCCATTACACCTTTTGTTGAGAGTATAATCACTCCTTTAATTGAAGGCTAAACAATGCGTTGCATCGGGCATTGTTCTTTTTTGTTCTCCTTTTTTGTTCTCCAATTGTCTTCCCATTTCCTCTTTCAACTCGGGTAACATTTGCATATTTAAATTGGATCAGCCTGGCTAGGCCCGCCCCTCCCACTTCACTGGGTTGGTTCCCCCACCCTCTGCCCCCCTCCAGCTGTTCTGCAAGGTTTGAAAAATGAGTCAGACGTTGAGCACTTTCTCCAAAACAAAAACACTGGATAGGGGCTGCTGTGAATGTGCCAACTGCCAAGCCTGTCTGCTCCACTTAGATATAGAAGGCGGAAATTACGGCATGTATCTGCGTCAACAAAGTCATTCTCCTACAGATGCATGTATAGGTATCTATTTGTACTTTATTGATCAGTACACTTGACTCCTCTTTTGGGAATTTTCCAAATGACTGTCTGTATCTGCATTCTCTTGAATGATACTTATGCCCATGCTGTCGGATACACCGACCCTTACCTAATGGTCATTAAAATAACCATAATATCCACCCCTGGCAAATGCATCCATTAGGAATGTGCAGTCTGAAGGCAGAATGTCTAAGCAGTGCTCTGTTTATTTCAGCAACGCCTCTTCCACACAATGTATTCTGGTCTGACTGAAGAATATTGCTTTTGTCAGGCCTATTTACTGGTAATACCTGAGTGGTCATACGTTTTATGATGACCAGCTCTATTTGGAGCTCTGGCTAAAGAATGGGGTGCGGATAAAAGATTGTTGTGAAATTACCCAGCAGAAGCACTTATTGCTTACAATCATCACACATAAAATGAAGTTGTCAGGTTTACAGGGTTGGTGGCTAAGGTGTCCATCAATGTTTTGCTTGAGCACATGTGTGCATGTTGGTCACGGTTGGTGAAGTTGCAGCAAATGGTGAAATCTCTGAACGTCTGTCTGTTCACTTCCCAAAGAGAGGAAATGGCGATTATAGTCCGGTGGGAGGCACTTCATATTTGACTAGTATGCAGCCGCTGTTTTTGATTTCCGTCTTAATGAGGCTTCACTGCAGACCGGCGTTGTCGATTATACAGCCCCGCTCATCCACATGACTGCACGCTCACCGCTGCCCAAGGCGAAGCTGGCAGGTGTTCAGAGAGCTATCGCTCCATTACTTCATTGCTTAAGGGAAGTTATTGCAAATCGCTATGTGTTTAACATTTTCAAGCAGATTTGCGCACAAGCTGCGAACAATGTTTGTTCGCCTTGTTTTTCAGGTGATTGTTTTGTAGTAATTAAAGGGATAGTTCACCCAAAAAGGAAAATTCTGTCACCATTTACTCACCCTAATGTAATGTCATACTTGTATACGTTTCTTTGTTCTGATGAACACAGAAAAAGATATTTAGAAGAATGTTAGTAATTTTCAGTTCCGGGACATCATTGACTACCATAGTAGGAAAAATGTAATGATAGTCAAAGTTGCCCCAGAACTGTTTGCTTTTTTAAATTCTTAAAAATATCTCATTTTATGTTCAACAGAGTAAAACAAAATACAATATATACAATAATATTCTTACAACTATCTTTCTCTATGTCCATCGAAACAAAGAAAGTCATACAGGTTTGAAACAACTTAAGGCTGAGTAAATGATGACAGAATTTAAATTTTTTTTCACCATACTGAAGTTGGGGCTGGTCTAAGATAATACTGTGCTAAAATCACATCATAACTTGTGGCGTGTTGCGTTAATTGAATGGGGAAAATATGATAAACACCAAAGTTTATTAGGTCACCCAAAAATATTCTGTCATCATTTATTCACTCTCATGTCATTCACAACTTAATGACTCCTTTTTTGATTCTTTTGACATGCAAGCTATTTTGTGCAGTGTCTCTGTGGGACAATTCCAGTATAATAGATGGGACATTTTCAGTCAAAACTTGAAATCTACATTCTCAGAGAATGTATTTATCACCAGTATATATTTTACATATATATTTTATCTGTTTATATTTTACTAAACTCCTGATGATAGAGCCAAGACATCAGAAAAATATCAGTCTTGCAAAAGTTTCCCATTTTAAAAGAGGAAAAATGAACGTGTCATGGATGTGACAAACTATGCACGGTTTTGAGACACAACATACTTTTGTAGGATTTCTGTGAATTAAAATGTACAAACCAGAAGCAATACCCACCAAATGAGGAAGGGATGCCTCTTTAAGATATAATAAAATGTTCATGTGCCCATTTCTGAAATGTTAGTCTAGAGCCCTGCGTTATGGATGTGACAATTCTGTTATGGATGACAATTCACTCACCTGACTATGGAAAATACAAAAAATGCTTTAAAAATGTTGAGACAGACTTCACATGTAGATTTTTTTTCATCTTGAGGTTGACTTTTACATGAAATTCACCAGGGGTTTTGTGTCTATAGGATGGAAGTCAATGAGGTTTTAATGTTGTTTGGTTACCAACATTCTTCAAAATGTTGTGTTTTGCTGAAGAAAGAAAGTCAAACAGGTTTGAAATAGTGACATAATAATGACAGAAGTTTCATTTTTGGGTGAACTATCCCTTTAAATTTTTTTTATATTTATTAATGATTGCAATAAAAATTCTTCCTCTGAGCTGGATGTTGTTAATATGCAATGTGTGGTTACAGGTGTGTGGTTTCACCAAAACGTTGCTTTTCTGCAAGTTTTATAATGATGTTTTAATGCACCATTAATCGCTTTATGTCCAGTGTTTCCGTGTGGCATGTAATTGCGCTGAGGTGCTGTAATTGTTACATGCAGTTCTCACACGTCGTAAGCATGTTGCGTCGTGAAAGTATGAGCACCTGTTTCGCAATAATGCGATTTGCTTTTGTTTGCGTAATTGCACAGGGCTGGTAGTGTTAAAGTGTGACAGCGCAATGAATGTTTATGTTGCCTCTACGTGAATGATCTCTTGCGAGGAGCTCACATGGGCGCACACGCTCGTGCACGCATGCAGTAATCGGGTATGATCAGAGGGAACAGCTACGGCAGACCATATGCTTGTACTGTCATTCATCACGTTCCACGCGCTTCACATCTTTTCTCATTATAAAGCTCTGTCTCTACAAAAGAGAAGAAAAACACTTTCTCCTACACACTTTTCATTCTCAATATCCTTCTGTTTTTTTTCAGCCCATCTGTCTGTTTCCCTGGCCTGTTTCTCTTCCATTCATGTGTCTGCCGCACTCTTTTGCCCTCCGAAGCTTTGCTTTGTTCATCTCAATCTGTTCCTGCCCACCTCCCGTACCCCCCTTTAACTGAGCTGTAGCATTAAGGTACAACAGCGGTAGATATCAGTGTCTCCCATGCTGTGCTTTAGATGTGTGTGGGCTTGTTTGTGTCTATGCTTGAGACCGGCCGGCTTTAGCACCGAGCTAAGCGCTGGCGGTTTTGACTCTTTAAGGAGGGCAGCTGAATCTGTAATCCCACACGGCTGATTTTCACTAATCACAGTTTGCTCTCGCTCGCTCCATCTCGGGTTCTGCTCTGTCCCGTATGAAGTTGGCTTGCGAGGATGGAGATCATAGATGATCTCTCATGTTCTTCCACAGGTCCAAGGCTGTTTTAATAACTCACAAGTATACTTAACATTTAGATACAAAAAAGCTGAAACTTTATGACTTCCTAATCTTGTAAGAAGTGATTATAAACATACATTTGAATCACTTGCATGCATGCATCACCTGCCTTCCATGGAAATACTACTGTTCTGCATAGTCTAATTTATATTGTACATATCCATCAGTAAATTTCTGTTTTTAGTAAATAACCATCTGTATATAATGTTCATAGTACATTCCCACTTGTAAATTCTTCATAATTTTTGCTTTATTCTGCATTTATGCACAACTGTATATCCTGCACTTGCTTATTGCACTTCTGGTTAGACCTAAACTACATTTCGTTGCCTTGTACTTGTACATGTGTAATGACAATAAAGTTGAATCTAATCTAAAAATCTAATCTAAAATGATTTTGTTACTAACGTTTTGCCCGGATTGTCTCAATGTTTTGATTTTTTGAGTTCCTAAACCATTGCAATACATGGTTGTGTGGTACATACAATAGATGTGTGGTAATAAACTAAAACACTAGTTCTTTGTGGTTGGGTTTCATTTAAGCCCTGTTTCGGTTGTATGGATGAGTATACTGTACTGTGTAGGTCCGCGCCCCTGTTTGCGTGTGTGATCACGTTTATATACACTGTGTGGACCAAATGTCTTCACCACCTATACAAACCAACTAGATTATTAAAACATACCAAATGATGTTTATGTAAAAATGCAGACATTTCTCTGAAAGGGTTAGGTTTAGGGAGTAGGGTTAGGGTTAGGGTTTGTACAGTATAAAATTCATGTCTATGGAAAGTAAAAACAAACATATGTGTGTGTTGGGCAGGGGCCAGTCAAGGGGCTTGCTGTCTGTTAGTGCTACAGCTTGGCTAATTTGTTCCATGGTTTGCTCTCTGTGTTAGTGGTTAGCAGGGGGTGAGCGTTGTCCTTCATTATCCTAATCACTGTGAAATGACTCCAATGGACATTATCTGGAGATAAACACAGATCATATAAGGAGGGGGGTGCACATTGGAAACTGTTGAGAACTGTTGAGACAGGTGTGCCTAGCTTGACAGTTTTATTTTAAAAATTGTTTTTATTTTATATATACATATAAATTATATAATTATATAATACACTTATTTGTATATACAGTAGAAGTTGTTCTTTATGTCTCTTTATCCAAGTTTGTTCATGTACATTTTAGCAATATACTTTATTTTCCTTTCATTTTTAAGGAGAGGTGTAATTCCCCTGGCTGTTTTCGCAGCGGCATCTCATAACACACTACCCCTTCTATGGCTTGAAAATCATACAAGGTCAAAGTAAGCTCACATTAATTATTCATGAGGGTTTTTACTACTCTCGTTTGGCTGTTTTTGCTGTTCCCTCTCCCCACCGTCAGTTAAGATTCGGACTTTCACCCACCCCCCAGGTTTTTCCTCTCTACTGTTACACACGCTGAGATATCTTTCCTCAGCATCTCTTTATAGCTTTTGGTCCCAGCTGGTGCAAACGACTCTGGCGTCTTTGCATCTTTCAGCCAATCCCAAATCGGCACAAACACGCACACTTCTTACCTTCCTACCCCAATTCCCCTATAGTGCAGCCCTTGAAAGCAGGGTAAAGTGATAACCGAGAGTGATTGCAGGTGGATCAGTAAAGGAGAGCGAGAGAGAGAGAGAGAGAGAGAGAGAGAGAGAGAGAGAGAGAGAGAGAGAGAGAGAGAGAGAGAGGGGGTGGAATGGGAGGTGCTGTATCAGCCAGGCTGAGGCAGGACGCAGCAGCCGCACAAGCAGCACGCTGAGCTGAGGGATCTATTGTTCCTCTGGCTTTTTAATTTTTTCTCCACTCAGATCTCATTCCTCTTCACTGACCCAGAGAACAGACCAGGAAAGACAGCGAAAGGAGGAGGAAAGAGAGGAGAGACAGACAAGTGGATTATCCTTTCCCGGAGAAACCGCGTGCAGAAGAGTGAGAGGGACAATAGCAGGCACACTTTTTCCTGTGCCGCATCTTCCTGTTCATACATCTCCAGTTGAGCGTGTGTGTGTGTGTGTGTGTGTTTTGCGTGGTCTGTTTGGCAAGACTCGAGCCTCGTGGATCTATCTGGCCGGGCTGAAGCCATGGGGCTGGCCAGCAGGGCATCAGGGAGAGGGGGTAATCCAACAGGGGCGCTTGCCTCCCTCTTTAGAGTTGCTCTGCTTATTTTCGGGCTTTGGGATGTTCAGTCGCAAACAGTCGCCAACAAACCCACCTACATCTGGCAAACAGGTACGGCTGTTTTATCTGAGCTGAAGTGTGAAGATAATTGAAGTGTGTTTTGTGGAGTGCGTTCAAGTACGTCCTTTCGAAAAATTGCCTGACAGGTGAAAAAATACTTGTGAATTTAGGTTAAAGAGAGACTGCAGAATAATTTCTCTGTTGCTGTTTTCTGAACCAGCATACTGTGTTTAAACGTATGCTGGTTGGTGAAAAGTGCTTGATATTTTCAGAACGTGTGGGATGGTGTGCTATTTACTGGTAACCCGCCACATCGGCTTTACAAGATGTTCATCCACAATTGTTCGTACTGGGAAATAAGTTGCGTAGTTGGTCAAAGAAAACATGAACTTGAATAATTTCTATTGTAACAATTAAACGCATGAATATCCCTACAGGGGCCATGAATTATTGAAGCGCATAGTGAAAGCAACTGTGAAATTAATATTATGATGCTTTATACACTAGAATGAAAGGCTCCACGGGTGCATTTGGAAATGTTTAGAGCACTTGCATTGATTTTGATAGGCAGGTTCGGTGGAATGTTTGGTCTTCATGGTTTTCCGTTTTTGAGTGTCCCCACACCTGCTCTATGCGTGGGACAGCAACCAGCGGCGAAAGTGGGGGATGGAATGACTAAAGGGGGGCGCATCTGTTTCGAGTGCCTAGTGGGATGGGAACGGTTCTTCTGGAATGGCCACGGATCAATGGGTCATATGACCAGGGTCTCAGGCGGGAATAGATGGAGATGCTCTGGATCAATGATGAGGGTGCACTGGGGCCACTGGTGTCCTGCTGAAGTTGATCAATGCGCAGCTTCACAGCTGGACAGGATTGAGATTCAGCAGAATCAATGGAGAATTCAGAACTCTCTGGTTTAACTCACATGGGGCCTGATCAATGCATGGCGAAGTAGACGTTCAACGGATCACTGGATTTTAGAGAGGGATATAGGTTATTTTAAGAGCATACTATAAAACATCTACTGGTTATTTGACAACTCATATAGTGTAATGGTTCAAAGAGACTGTAAACTTTAATGTTGTCTGGCAAAGTTACATTACATACGGTGTGAGTATACATTGTTATGTAGCTTTTAGTGCATTACAACTGTAATAGTGATGGAAATATCATGGTGAGCAGTATCCTGACCCCTTTACTGTGGCTGAGTGCAGGAGATTAAACATGGAGGGAAAGAGGACGAGCAGATTGGCTCAAGCAAGTTAACCTACATACAGTGAAGCCGTGCTTTTGCCATAAATAAACGCAAAATAAGTCCAAACTAAAATTGGTTAAAGGGATAGTTCACCCCAAAATTAATTTCTCATGTAATTCAGACCCTGTATATGACTCTTTCTTAAGTGGATGACAAATTAAGATATTTTGAGAAATGTCTCTATGGTTTTGTGTTCATACAATGAAGTCAATGGAGTGTTGGTTGGTCACTAACGTTCTTCCATTATCTTCTGTGTTCTAAAGAAGAAAGTCATACACATTTGAAATGAGTGAATGAACTTATTGAAACATGTAAATTCATTTCCAAGAATTTGTTGTTGCATTTTGCTTGCATGTTCATGTGACACACTGTATTTGTTCACTGGTTTGAGCTGAAAGAACTGCATTGGGCTCATATGGGACCAAATAATTTTTTTGATGAATGCACAATACATTTCGTGGCTTTGACAAATAGCTCTGGCGGTGTGCATCCATACAGAGACTGCAGTTCACCAGTCAGCAGGCAGGTTATTAGACAGGGGACATTGCATGCTTCTAGATATGGGAAGTACCGTGGATTTTTATTCTCTGGCAGCATTTGGCACATATAAAACATTTAAAAAATCTAATTGTGGGTGAAGGATCAATTTCATGTCTATTTTAATATAAAAACATTTTGTATACTTCTTCCATAGTCCAAATAAAAGATTTTGCTTTTGACTATTCACATCAGGGACAGTTACTTGAGTTCCATTGCATTTTCAAGATATGGCAATCTTAAATCTGGTAAAAAACTGCAAGCTGTCAATCATCTGTAATTTACTCCAATCCTTACGGATTCGACACTGCAGGCATGTTGGTTTTCATATGTCCCTGTTTTTAGAGCTGTAAAACTCTAGGGAAGTGTCTGGCCTTGTTTAAAGCAGTGTATTTTCCAACTTTACAATGAAGACAAACCTCTTTTTTAACACCATTGCATCTGCGTTAGGGCATCTTGGGATCATGACTTCATTTTGTCGACTTTATTGCTGTCTGGAGTTTTGAGACCGTACCGTAAAGCATTTTACCATATTGTTGTCTCTTCCAATGGTTTACCTCAGTTTGACCGTCACTCACCAGGGCCTTTATGTGGGCCATTTCCTGCCCTTCAGCTGCCTGAAATAACGCGCATACACACTTATCTTAATCGACAGGGCTGAACGCTCTCCCTGGTCAGCATTGTGCCCAGTGGTGGCGTCCAGAGGAAGCTATTGAGGACGGCAGGTCCCTTCCCCCTTTCACCCCGCCCATCCAGTCCAGCAGCTGATATGCCCTTTTTTCCTTTGCATGTGTGAATTTGCCTCTACTGCCGCATTTTCCTTTATTGTCCACCCTTTTAGAAGAGCTTTCCAATATCCTTCTGCTTCCTTCTTTCAGCACCTTTCACCTTCCTCCTGTTAGCATTCTTTTCTTTAGGTCGACCTTTGACCCTGTGGTTAGAAGGGTCTCGGGAGGGCTTGTCATTGTGGGGAGGTGGGAGTGTGGTTTGAGTGGCAAGCAGTCACTTCAAACATTTTCACTATAGGTCAGGCTTCAATGCAACTCGAGGACCGAACATTTATGCATACTAACCAGACACAAAGTTTAAGCTCAGCCAATCAGAATTCTCACCTTCTTTGTGGGCGGGGCTACCTTGTATGTTGATAACATGCAGTAATGCAAAGATTATAGATTATAGCAGATATTGCGTTTTTTGCTTGACGTTTTATTGCATCATGCCTGGTTAGAACACGCCTCAAGACGTGTAAGTCTTGCCCATGTGTGCATCTCTGCTTTTCTGTGTGCCGATCTGGTTAATCATGTGGAAAATACAGGAGAAAAACATATGGTAGTGCACAATCATTCCCGAGGCGATCAAGCTTTAATTATACCCAGCTATCAGCCTGAATTTGGAGCCGGAGTTGGACAAAATTATTATGAAGAGGGATGAAATTGAGTTTTCTTTCAGATTCATCAAGTGCCAAATTGCTGCTGCTTGTCTGGGTACTTTACATAAGTACAGTCCAGCTGCCGGTCGCCCGGAACGGTCTGCCTCACACAAGAGCCTGTCGCACGGACATTTTAGCTGTCTTGAGTATTTGTGCCATCGTTTTCAAACTTCTAGTCTTTAATTGTGCGTATCGATACTGTTGGTCTTCCTGGGGTGTGCGAGGTCACCTCCTCCCTGCCCGGCATCTGGGTGCTCCCTCGTCTCCTTTTGTGTTGAGGGCGAGGGAAGAATCCTGATGAGAGCTCACTAAAACAGACAAAAAGATGACAAAAGACAGACTGACAGCGTGATTTGTTCCACTTGCCCCGTTCTATTTTGCACACGCTTGCAACCGCGCACCTCATTAGTCCGCTCAGAATGGATTGCGGCTTGTGTGTGAGTCGGGGGGAGGGTTTGGTGGGTGCTTTGTAATTACCGGGGTGTGGAGCGCTAACCTCTTTTTTGTCCATACTACAGGCTTTTACTCTGACATCTTTCTGACATGTTGCTGAGATGGCAGATTCAGTTTTTTGGGGGAGAAATTCATATTTGTTAGAAGCCTGATTTATGAAGTTTGTAACACTGTGATACAACAGAGGATGATTTTAAATCAATGCGATTTCTCTTTAATTTCAGATTCCAGATAAGCTGGTAATTAATGACGGTACTTAAGACATTACTGGGGCAGCACTATGTGCTCCTGATCCCTCCTCTCCGCTGCTCACACCTCACGTTCCTGCAATAGGCATCTTAGCTTTGCTAAAACGTGCAAAAGGGATTACACTAATTGTATTTAGCTTTGAATCAACACCTTACTGATGAACTTTCCATGGCTAAAAAGAGAAGAACCGTTTGGTATCCTCATTATAAATGCAGTTTTATTTAGAGGTTGATGTTTGAAACTAACGTCTTCTTAAAACAGTACCAGCATCAGAAATGAACTATAATTTGTGATAATGCCACTAGAAATATGCTGCAATGCCCCTTGACTTGTGTTTGTCATATGTATCTGCTAACATTTGTTCAATATGGAGTGAATATTGGTTAATTGACATTGATCTCTATTTCTTGTTTATCTTTTTTTTGTCTGTCTGTAACGTAGACGACTCGCATGCCGTGCCTGTCTCTGAGGAGCACGGCTGAGAAGTGCCATACTTAATAGCGTAGCGACTTTTCTAAAGGAGATATAAATAGCAGACAGGTTGAGCCGCGCTGCAGCTGCGCTCCGGCTCTAGATCGTAGTTTCTCAGACGCTAATAGGAAACAACCCGGTAGTGGTGTGATGAAGAATAAACAAGAACAAAAAGACAGTTTGTCATCTCAGACGATTCTTTGGCGCCGCTCTAAATTTCCACAGCGCTCTCAGATAAACACATTAGCACTGCTGATCGCTGCTTCGTACACAATGAAACACCTGCAGCATCCTCATATGGGCATCATGTGGTGATGTACCATAGCAGAAGAAAAAGAGTAGCAGAGGCAGCAGTTAGTATGTTGATATGATGTGGAAAGGTTAGCATCTTTCCATTCAAATGGCAACTTGTCAAATATCCACTTATTCTGTCACCCACTCACCACCCACGCAACACCTTCCTCAAACACATCTACAAGCTCCCATTCTTATTTTCACCTGCTGTATGCTGAACGTGTTTCAGAAATGTGCTGACTGTTTAGATGTGAATGCCTGAAATCTATGCAATAGATCAGAGGACATATTTTACCTATGGATTTTTTACTATATAAATTAAATATTTGAGCTAAAAAAAAATTAAGATGATAATGACGTAATTATTGGCATTTTTATTAAGTAAAACTTTCGCATCAAGCTTATAATTATAATTAAATATTCTTAACGCACTAATAGTTTATCTTGTATATGTGTATTTTAGTTTAAAAGTTGTCAAGTTTAGCAACGTTGAAAAAACGGAAAGTTTAGAAACGACAAAAAAGCATTTAAATCCGGACTGTACAACTGAATATTAATAGTCTGTGGTATTTGGTTATCTTGTTTACATGTTTTACATGTTACATGTCTTCATAAGAAAATCAAGCATAAAGGTCTTTTACTCCGTCCTCAGCTGGTTAATAAAGCCTACAGCATAGAAAACTCGCTGCTATGGCCGGATCTGACCAGAATATGTCTATCTGTTTCATCATTCACACTGATAAAAAATAAACGGACTTCATACCTTCATGTGTGAGTTAATAATCCTAAAAAATACCCGGCCGCAACATAAGATGGAAAGACCTGGAAAGCCGACCGCTTGTTTTCCTGTTTTTATGTGATCGTCATCTAAGGAAGATATTTACTAATTCTACTGATCACCACCGCATATTAATGTTGTTCTCTTTGTCGTTTCATTGTTAGTGTCTGTTTTTATGTATATTATAGTGATTACAGATGACGCAAAGAAGAGTTAAATGAGAATGAGCATTCTAAATGGTGTCTTCTGTAGTGGCAACTTAATCCCAAGGTGAAGAACTTTTTTCTCATGATCAACCACGATTTCCAGTAAATAATTTAAATGTCATTTTATTCCTCACTGAAAGCTATCGCATGGTTTACACAAAGATATATATTACACAAGTCATATGGACTGCTTGATGATTTAAAGCTTGCCAGCCTCTGGTCCCTATTCACTTTAATGTATGTAGGGACATCAAACATTCTGCTAAACATCTCCTTTGGTATTCTATACAAGAAAGCAATTCAAGATTGAAACGACATAAGGGTGAAAATTTTGTCAATTTTGAGTGAACTTTCCTTTTAAATTACCCAAAACTCAATTCTTTAGACCGAATCAGTTGTGCTAGTGTTCTGCTCCCATGCTTGTTTTAATACCTGTCTGGAGATTGTCTGTTTGCTCTTCTACTGAGGGCTTTAAGTATATCATTTTCTGGGAGTGGAAGAGAGAAGACAAACATTGGTGAAAAGGGAAAGAACATTTTATCCATGTCATTTTTCATAGCCGGGTCTGCAGGGCTTACTGTAAGTGAGTTACCAGGGACCCACAATTCATCATGGTTACTCTGAGCACACAGCCACACTCCCTGGTGGAACTACCCCCAGACTTATATCTTCCCACAATGCACCAGTACACTGCACCCACCTCGTTTGCTTCATTGTTTTCTTTTTCATTCAGTCTCCTGGAAATTATGTAAAATGATTTTTAAGACAACTATTTTCAAACTGATCCTTGAGTGGAATTTAAGAATCATAAGAAGCTCATCTTCCTCTTGAAACTGCATCACAAGTGTTACTATGGTTTCAGAAAACTCCTTCACAGAGATTGCTTCATTCACATTTGCTTTGCAAGCTTTCCCACAAGATGCAGTCTGAGAGACGAATCCATCTTGACAAGCAAATTTGGTGTAAAATCTGAGAAAATAACTGTTATTGTTTCGAAATGGTTCATTTATGAGGATTTCATAGTAATACAACCAACTCCTATTCTGGATGCACAGCATAGCAGCGTTATTGCATGCACACACCGCTCTTGTCTTGATGAAATCTTTATATTGTGTGTAAATTATTATGTTTTGGCTTTGGGGGATTAGAAAGATTTCATATTTAAAGGGCTACCACTGGGAGTACAGGAAAGATCTGTGAGACCAAGTAAAAGAGAAAAACTTGTTTATTGTAATCTGAAAAATGCATGGCTTAGAATAAGTCCTGTATTATTCATATGTGGCTACTGGTGGATTATAGATTAGTTTTATAGATTCAAAAAAACATTATTTAGAGCATCCTCAGAAGATTGAAAATACAGTCCATTGTTGATGTTTGCATTGTGAACCTATGCATTTAATAATACTATAAACAGTAATTACATTAAATATATATAATATTATGCTTAAATGGAGTATTTCCAGCAGTTATACATCAGAATTTTATAGTATTTCTAAACCATCTGTCAGCAGTAAAATGATTGTTTTCATGGTCAATATTTAAGGCATCTTTTGCAAAAGCCGGTACATTGGTGAACGGCACCCTTGTTTGTTCCTGACAATATTTTGAACAATTTTCTGCTCAAACATGATATTCCCTATATCAAAAAAAACACGTAATCTGAAGATTAGCAAAGTGTGACTGAATCTTCCGTCTCGAGTTAAAAACAGCACAAGAGTGACTTTTGGTACCTTGTGGTAGAGCCACTTTCTACTCTTGTCTCATTCATCTTGTTTTTCTGTTCTCCATAGACATCTGTCTTTCCACTCCATTTCCCCACCAATCCTACTGTGATCACCCTGATGGCTGCATGCCATTTTCCTGCAGATGTTGTCTGAGGAAGTTTCCAGGAAACTACCGAACTGAGGCACAGTTTGGTGTCAGTTGTCAATAGGTTGATGGAACAGCTTTAATGAAACCTGATGTCGCATCTCCTTAGTGTTTATGCCACACACAACTTTCTGACAGTATTAATCTCAAAAATGAAATGTAGGCCATACAAGTAATGGAGATTTATGTTGCTACGCTCAGCTGTCCATTTCTTAACCCATTTATGTGTAAAACTTTACCGTACACATTTTATTATGTTTGTGCCATCATTCATTAGCTTGATTGCTGATCTGTGTTTAGATTTGAGGATTTGTTTTCACTCTCCAGTTTCTGAAGAGCAGCAGTAGATGGCTCTCTCCAGATCTGATGTTGAGCATTCAGTGTTTGTATGTCTTATTTATACGTTTGTGATACATTTCTACCTTAGCCACCTTGGCTTCACAATTTTAAATCTTAAGAATTATAAAACTATTTGTGTATAACACTGCTTTATCTCAGATCCTCTGTGCTTTAGTTGACATGGCATCCCTAAAGTCCACATGAAATCATACACCTGATTTCTGGTGAATTAACAGCTATGTCCTTGTACGCGTGCTGTCTTCAAAAATTTGCTGAAGGAATAACTGAGAAGAATAACTGATGCCACAGTCAGTGTTCAGCTGTTCTCCCTTCATGGTGCAGAAATGTAAATGTTTTTCATCTCAATTAAGGTTTGAACAACTAAATGAATGCTGGTCATGACTATTTAATTTACTAGATTTTAATTTAAAAACTAAGTATTACACTATTGTGCACTGTTAAAGCTGTTTTAGAAAATTAAAGATACCACCAATTAGAGTTGGGCTGATAGACGCGCAGGACCGCCCACTCCATGCTGACGTCATTTTGACCACGTTTGTTGGAAAAGAACATTGTGACCCTGTTGATTCTTTGTGATTAGGATGTTGGTGCTCTTTCAGTCTGAATCTCTCAGAACAGGCAAAATAATAAAGAGGCTTTTTCTAAACGTTTTTGTGCCTGGATGAAGAAATCAGTGGAAAGGAATGGAAAACACTCGCTAAACACCCATCATACAGTGCGGCAGAGAGTTTGAGCTTGAATGATGAAGTCTTCACATCTCTCATTAGAGTGAGACACTATAACACGGCCCTGCTCACCGCCTTAGGTTCTCCTCGTGCCATTGACTGCAATTCAAGCTGTCCTTCATGTTAATGGAACAACCCAGACAGTCCGTGAAAAATGAATTCTACATGTTTACGTACTACATCAAATCTTGCATTGTTAGATCAGCCTATGCAGAAGAGAAGCTTTTAATGAAACGTATCCTCCAAAAACCAAACAGAAGTAATTAGA
This sequence comes from Oreonectes daqikongensis, assembly GCA_026939265.1. Classification (NCBI taxonomy): domain Eukaryota; kingdom Metazoa; phylum Chordata; class Actinopteri; order Cypriniformes; family Nemacheilidae; genus Oreonectes; species Oreonectes daqikongensis. Next base: position 20,982 of record JAOTQM010000642.1, on the reverse strand, counting down.
CAAGCACAACTCATTCATTTGCTTTCCTTTGAAGTGAACCTTGTTAGCAAGGGAGGTAGACAAAAGAGCCAAGAAAAATTGAGAAGCATTTGCAGGGCTGATTCTTCCCATCCGGGCCGCAACCCACCGTGGCTGACTGACAGTTGGAGAGGAGGAGTTAACAGATGTTCTGCCCAAGCCTTTCAAACTGACGTTATCAGAGACGTAACATCACAAGGTTAAAAGTGCGTTTGCAAATTTCATCAAAGATTGTGCGTGCACATTCATTTTATCCTGCACAGAAAAATCATTCATAAGAAACACTGCAATATTCCATAAAAATTGAGAATCGAGTTTTTAATTATTGTGATCTAATGAGGCAGCTTTTGTATGATATAACAAAAGGTGTTGCTCTGGTTGAGTCATCATTTGTAACCGTTTGCCAGGGTATTGTGCTGTTATTTAGTGTGTGGTTTCCCTTATTTGTCTCTTGTGGGCTGGTCATCCGCTGTACACCCATGTGGCTTTGTTTGGAGAGGTCAGAGGAAATGGGAGATGTGGGAGAAAGCTTTCTCGACTGTTTTGATTGTCTCTCTCTCTGTGTAATAATAAGCTTGGGCATTTGGATTCTGCAGTTTGTTCTTATCGGTTGCTTTTATGTCACCTATTAGCAACAAAAATCACATATTAGAGTTGATTGGTATCTCAGTTGTTTCTCCTAGAGATTAAATGGAGTACAAATTGAGACTTGTTCTTCTGAGAAGAAAACCTTATCATCATTACGGAAGAGATCTTAAACTGTGCCAGATTAGCCACTTTTTTTTATAGCTCTGTATTTTATCAGTGTCAGATATTGTGTCACATGTATGACAAATTGATTGTTATATAATATTTAAGACCTAAATATTGAATGGATGGTTAAGTACGGAGTGGTCTCATACAATGTGAATTGATGGGGGTGGGGTGGGTTTGAGATTGCTGAGGTTGTTTTTAGCCTTCATTCATCTCCTGCTGAAATTAAACCCACCAGCTCCTCCATTGTGCCGTGGCCTCCTCTAACCCTTGCCATCATCTCTAAGGAGCATTTAATGCATTGTGGGTAATTCTGGTGGTCAGTGTAATTTGGTACCAACCCAGAAATAGCCAAACAAACCATATTGCGGTTGGAGGTTTGTTAAAAACAATCTCTTGTCTGGTTATGTGAACTGAGATGCTTCTGGATGTTGTGTTTATTTTTTTCTGTATTATTTTTCTTACACATGTAGAAGAATAAATATAGGTGTATTATAATTTAATTTTAGACAATCCATCTCATGTAATCCCTTATGATTAAACCAAGATGTTGGAAAGTGTCTACTTAACATGTGTTCTCAGGAACCACCCAAGTTCCCAGCAATACATAAAAAATTCATTACTAGAATTTAATTATCACCCGGTTAGCACCTTCTGACCATATGCATACAACCTACTAAGACTGCGGTTTTGAAATCTCAGATGAAATCTGGGATTCAATAATGAGCCCTGCTCTCTCTCTCTCTCTCTCTCTCTCTCTCTCTCTCTCTCTCTCTCTCTCTCTCTCTCTCTCTCTCTCTCTCTCTCTCTCTCTCTCTCTCTCTCTCTCTCTCTCTCTCTCTCTCTCTCTCTCTCTCTCTCTCTCTCTCTCTCTCTCTCTCTCTCTCTCTCTCTCTCTCTCTCTCTCTCTCTCTCTCTCTCTCTCTCTCTCTCTCTCTCTCTCTCTCTCTCTCTCTCTCTCTCTCTCTCTCTCTCTCTCTCTCTCTCTCTCTCTCTCTCGTTCTTTGATCTCGGAATGCTGTACAGTTGAGCACATCTCAGTAAGTCTTTTTTCTTAAATTGCATCTTATCACAGCAGCTCTGGCTTCACTTCACATGATAGCACAGCACCTCCTCTCCATTTTACCAACTGTAGCTGAAATTCAATGCAGTATCCATCATAACCAAAATATCCTCAAGCTACATTCCTGCGATTCCAATTGAACGGCTAAAGTGAAACGATAACATGCATTTTAATTACATATTTCTGGCCGTCCTCAAGCTAATTAAGTACTGCCATGTTATTGCACCCGCTGTGGTTAAATAAATAGAACCGGGAATAGAGAGTATAGCAGTGAATGAGAGGGAAACAAAAACAAGGCGATTATGAGACACTCATATGCATTTTGAGAACACTTATCGGTTATAAGTGCTTGTAAATTCTGGAGGACCCGGCGCTGTGTGTAGTCAGTATCAATGAGTATGTATATATTTTTGTATTTCTTTGAAAGCGATTGTTCACCAGAGATTGTTTCCATTAATACTGAAATGTGATCTTGACTATTCATTGTGATATTCTTTATGTCTTATTGCCCCGTCTGCCACTTCCATTAAGATCAGTGAACCGTTGTAACTTAAGGGCACGGAAGCCATTTCCTTCATTGGGACATGAAATGACACACCAGCATTAAATATTAACATTGGTTATGTTCTGACTGCAGTGGCCCCTTTAAGACCAATTTGTCACAAATCACGATCATGTCAGAAATTCTGGGCATAAAAGTGTTGTCTCGGAAATTGCTATCTGCCAATAATAGAGATAACAGGTCGTCACGTCATGTGTTGCGAGCAGCAATAATGTAATCGGATGGAAAATAGCAGTCGACCCGTCGTGTCTGCCAATCTTTGTTATTGCTATTCAAAGGGAATGGTCTTGAATAGTCTCCAGATTTCTCGGCAGCTTTTTGTAATGCAAATGATCCCCAACTTGCTTTTTTATTGATTGTTGTCCATTTAAACGTATTGCACACATTGAGCGATGCCACAGCACTCGGTTTCAGAGTTTATCGTTTATGCCAATGTCCCTCGTTTGTTAATATTTACAACAGCAAACAGTTTTAGACACTTCAGCCGCCTGTGCGTCCTTCCGAGAAATTGATGTTTTAATATCGCATTGTTTAGAAAGAATTCTGGTAGGTTTTAGCAAGATTAAGGACACTGAATCATTCATGTGTTCCTAATGATGAGATTTCTCAGTCTGGTGATATTGCATGGATGTGATTACAACACCTTTATTTGAATACTGATTGGTTCTTTGTTTACCGTCTAGACATAATTTAACCCAGTACCGTTTTTTTACAGGTTGTTTAATGATATGCATCATTAAAATATACAAATCAAGTTGTACATTTTAGCCTTTTGGCAAATACCTAATAAACAAACCGTTACTAGTAAGGCAGGGAAAAGTAGGTCAACAGTGGAGGGAGAAAAAGAAATGAAGCTGCAGGCGGCACCATTTCTATAATCCAATCTATTGCTGACTTCTGCCTTCACTAAAACATATTAAAGCTCTCATGAAGTGCTTACGGATTATAGCAGGAAACTAATGATCACGCTGTGCGCTGAGAGGTACGATGTTCAGACTTAATAAGGTTCACGGAACATTAGTGAAAGTGTCTCCGACTATCATGTGACGTCACTCACGACGTCCATGTTTCCAGTTTGGTGATTTTATTTTGCTATTCAGTCAAATAATCACAGCGTGCGAGGGGTCATTAGGGTTTGAGGCATGCTGTTAGTCAATAACATCAGATGGTTTATGAAACCATGTGGAAGCTTTTTTTATACAGAGGGTTTGCAGTTTTTCTTTCTCTTTCTTCCTGCTCACCCCTCATTCACTGTCACACTGTTTTTACCCGACCCCTTAGATCCGCCCTCTCCGCGTGAGACCCGCAACCTGCTAATTCAGACACATCATTAAACCCGGCACAACTGCGCTCATGCATATTTCAATAAAGGCTCTCATTAATTCTTTGTTTTAATATTCAGGAGACAGCGGCATGCTGCATTTGAACATTTTTATATGCACACATGAGTGGTAATAAACATGGCAAGAAAATGGGGAAAAAATAAAAGTCAGTCTTGGGAGTTATTTAGAGACGTTCCCTAATGAATGAGAGTGTTGTCTGAAAGCTAATGGGATGTGCTTGCACACCAGAATAGAGACAACACAGTCAATTGCACGTTCTCCAGGAACCAGGTATAATGTACTGTACCTATAACTCAAAACTAAAACTACAGCAAAACTAAAGTGACAGCTGGATGATAGTAATAGGAATTTGGTGCCGGTGGCTGTGTTGATTTATTATCTGCACCACATCTGTCCTGCACAATGTAGCTTCTCAGTATTCATAAACACTTGGTTGAGAATCTCCAAACAGATTTGATCACAGATAAAAGGTGGGAAAACAAAGCTAGCTCACTTTGGCTCCAGGCAATCGACACAATCAGCTGTTCACACACACTTGCATTTCAACATTACACCTGCTTTAACACACATACGCACACACCTTTTTCTTTGGTGAGTGCGTTCTATTGACTTTGGTTGCTTTTATGTTAAGCTTTATCTCTGAACCTTAACCTGATCAACCAATGAAGGTGATTTTAGTATTTAGTATTCATAAGGGGACATTTACTTGCTATTGAAAGCATTCTAGTATGGTTTGCTGGTGTTAACTGAATTTCCTGCTTGGTCTGGATTCTTTGGTGTACTGATTGTAGTTTATAGTTTAAGACTAGGTGACCAATAGAATTTGTTTAAACTAGAGATTTAAAAACAGCCGACGATCAGGGCCAATATAGCCTGTTAATCAAAAGAGGACAATCACCAGTTTGATGTTCAGTATTATTAGTCATTATACTGTATGAATTATTAACATTCAGAAATGTAAGAAATATTAAATGAATCTTTAGAATTTTAGTTCTTATAACCACCAAACTATCGGCATCTGCGAATAACACTCGAAATAATCGGTAATGGTGGAGAAATTTATGGTGCATCTTTAGTGTAAACAAGCTAAGACCAGCTAACTGGTTTAAAGGTTTTTTTTATTTATTTTTTTAGCTCTGTTGGTCCTAGTAAATGACCTTCTCTAGTCAAAAGCCTTCTCTTTTTAATATTACTTTAAGGTTATATCTTTATTCTATGCATGTTCAACGTGTTCTCTTTTTGTTTTGTTTTTTCTGTACAGCTGCCTTGATGCAATGCAATTTGTAAAAAGCGCTATTTGACTTGATCAACAATATAGGCCAGACCTGACCTAAACACATATTTTTGAATACTCTTCATCACCTTAAAATCTCTTTAAATCTTGCCTTCTATTCTTCTAAGGTGCAACCATTCTCCCATCTGCTGTGTTAGCATGAATTGGGGACAAAACATGAGGAGGCATCGAAGAGTCCCTTGTGACAATGGCTTTGCTTTCAGCTTTAGCACTTCCTTTGCAGCACGCATGCACACCGACTTAATACAAGTCCAAAATATGCAATGTAACAACTCATTATACACAAACTTCTGAGCTGATTCAACAGTTTTTCTATATGCACATCACGTCCAAACCCAGATCTACATCTAGCTTTTATTTTGGAGCGTGAGGTGCTCATTAGCGCCGGTTGTTTATAGAGTAGCTGACAACTGTGACACTTGCTTGGAACTTGTTTAAATCTGATTGTCTTGTTTTGTGTGTCTCTGCGAATGACAGACCCCCACCCTTCAAACACTCGGTGGTGTAAATGATGCCCTGTGGGTTTGCCAGGAGATGTGGCTGCTTCGCCCCATCTGAGGCGTGAAAATATGGCACCAACTCACAGCGCTGTTCAACCATACGGCCACCACATTAGATGCTGTACCCGGCCATATGCCACGGAATGAACTTTTTACATGTGTTTTTTACTCGAATTAATGCTTCTTTTGTTGTGTTTATTTTTGGAATTTGACCTTCCCAAGCGGAAAAGTGCAACATTTTGCGTTTTTGGGGAACTCTCCCTTTTAAAACATGCATATACACAATACAGACATAAATACATGCAACATTCTCACTTTACAACATAGTAATCAATACTGTAAACACAGACTACCACTAAACGATTAAACATAAGCAACTAAATGCGCACAAGCCCGCAAGCACATTTGAGTTCAAAAGAATTGTGCCTCGTGGTTGACCCTTTAATGAAACGTCCTCTATTAGAGCACCACTGAATTGATATAATTTTCAAGACTTGTTCGCCTCTGTTTGAGAACAGCAAGGCTTGTGTTGAATTATTCAGCAGGCGGACTCCCAGCGATTGATTGGAACATGAGCTGATTATTGTGGGAGCGCAGCTCTTCTCCCATCCTTCGTAAATTGATGCCATGTCGTTTTATGACTGCCGAGTTCAAGGTGCCCTCTGTGTGTACAAATCTGCCAGCGAGAATGTCATTATTGATGCGTAATATCACCATCATGCTCACAAAACGGTATCTTACACGTACTTCTGCCGTCACTATACTGACTGTAAACAATATTTTTAGATTAGATTAGATCAACTTTATTGTCATTACACATGTACAAGTACAGGCAACGAAATGCAGTTTGGGTACCAGAAGTGCAATAGCAGCAGTGCAGGATACATTGGTTGCATAAGTTATACAGAAGTAATTTACAGATGGAATGTACTATGACCATGATTTACAGATGTCACTATAAACAGAAATTTACAGATGGATATATACTATGATCATGATATACAGATGGCTATTATAAACAGAAATTAACAGATGGATATATACTATGCACATAATATACAGATGTCTATTGCTATAGACAGAGATTTACGATGGATATATACTATGAACATGATATACAGATGGCTTTACTATAAACAGTTTACAGATGGATATGTATTATGAACATATGTACAGATGGCTTTTACTAAAGAAATTTACAGGTGGCTGTATACAATAAGTTAGGCTATGGTGAGCAGCAGTGCGATAAATATAGAGTAGTGCAAATAAATTATGGACAGAAGCTATCGAAGTAACAGTGCAATGGAAGAAGTTATTGCATATTTCAGTTATTTGTGGTGTATACTGACCGTAATAATGAGGTAAGCTAATAATTCATGATTAAAAGGGGCAATGTGTAATATTTAGGAGGATCTATCGACAGAAATGCAATGTAATATACATAACATTGCATTATATAATGAACCGTTATGTTTTTATTACTACTATCTACATACACCGCAGGTCCCCTAACATGGAGTTCGTCATGTTGTTTCTACAGTTGCCCTAAACGGACAAACTGCTCTACAGAGTGCGTTTCATGAATGTTATCTTCTTGGTTGCAATTCGTAATTTCACAAATTGTCCTTTTAAGAATAAACAGTGACATTTCTTCCTCATTTTAATGAGTAAAACTGGTAGGTCATTTGACTATAAAATAAAAATGACATAAACAAATATAGACCACTTTGCAAGATTTAAACACTTGTCCAGAAGCACTCTGGGTTTCATTTTTATTCATTTTATTTTTAAACCTTACACACAGTTTATAATGAATCTTATAGATATTAATTTAACATTTTGATTTGGTTATACATTTTTTTGTATTTTATTCAAACGTTTGTGTAGCATTAAAAAACTCACACAGGAAGTTCTTCTGAACCAGTGTTGGATCAGCGTTGCTTACGTTTTTCCAAAATGGTTAGGTTAAGCATCCACTTTAACCAACCATTTGTGGTAAAAAAAAAACGCATCGTACTTCAGAGTTTCTGGCTTTTTTAGTATCCTATTCACTAAAAATTCTTGAAAATGACCGGAACACAATCTGCCCTTATATAATCCTCACTGCTTGTTGAAAAAGACATAACAGAATGGTGTTTGCCCTTTAGAAAAACAGACCTGCAGGCTGCTAAACAGGTAAAGCGTAACGCTTTTAGCACAGGGCCGGCGTGATTGATTTCTGTAATGTTGCGTGTGAGCTTTTCCAGCCCTGTGCCTTGCTGATACACTGGCCCTGATATTGAGCACCGCACCAGCATCGCTGCAGGGTATATGAGAGCGTGTGCGTATACCGTCGCAGAAAAGCCACTGTAGGTTAGCATGCATTTGCATAAAGGAGAGCTGTTATTGAGTGTGTCCCTGTACTCCACCAGAAACATTGTAATGCCTTTAGGGTGTGAGAACAAGGGTACGAGAGAGAGTTAGGAATCTTGATTAGCTTCACAGTCATTAGTACATGATTGAAATCGTACTATAAAGTGAGGCTATTTAGTGATGCTGCTCCCAAGCTTGTTAAACAGATTTGGTCTTAGTTGATGGTTCAAATACGCTCTTAAAAGTGCAGTTTTAGTTCTTTCAACACCCCTTTAAGTGCAAATTTAGAAACTCGTATGGAGCCAGAGAAATTATCCCTATAGATTTCTTTTACGTTATTAAAGGGCTGGTGTAAAGGAGACCTCTAAGCGACCTTGTGTGGGCATTCCTTCAACATGAGATGCGGAGAGAGTGCTGGGCTGATGTTTTCGCATTATGTGTCATGTTTTTTCTGGGCACGAAATACTGCCGGCTAGCTTAAAATAGATGAAATGTGCTCTTAAATAAGGTTCTTGACAGCCTAGCCATATAAAAGAAAACATTTTTGATTCTTTTAGAACTTTTTAGTCAAGAGCTTCCTAAAAGCTATTTTCTTTCTACATTTGCGACCCCGGACCACTAAACCAGTCATAAGTAGCACGGGTATATTTATAGCAATAGCCAACGATACATTGTATGGGTCAAAATGATCGATTTTTCTTTTATGCCATAATAAATCATTAGGATATTCTGTAAAGATCATCTTCCATGAATATATTTTGTAAATTTCCTACCCTAAATATATCAAAACCTTATTTTTGTGAGTGGATGCCACAAAATCGTGAACAAAAATGTCAGGAAACACACCTACAAACTTCACTCGCTGCTGCCGATCTTTGGGAATTACTCACTCAAGTTTGGTATCTATGTAAAGCTTAGAATTTCACTTTTAGGTTCATCTATTCTCCACAACGTCTTTACAGCAGTAAGCCAATAGAGAGCTTTAAAACAAACCTGTTTCTTCTTAGCAGCGGCCTGCTACAGCGTCTCTGATGAACAACTTTAAAGGCGATTTTCTCAATATTTAGATTTTTTGCACCCTCAGATTCCAGATTTTAAATAGTTGTATCTCGGCCAAATCTAGTTCTAAGCTAATAAACCATACATCAATGGAAAGCTGAAATATTAAGCTTTCAGATAATGTGTAAATCTCAGTTTCTCAGAGAGCATTTTGTGCAATAGAAAAATTTCTTAAAAGACTTGAACTGCTGTTCGAAATGTTGGGTGTTTTCCGTGTTGCATCTTGCCGTCTGTTAATCTTTCTGTAAGAAATGCATCTGCTTAAAATGATAATAATATTAAATAATAATGTAATATTTATTTATTAATATGATTTCACAGATTCTACAATTTGCGGTACATGAACGCATACTACTGTATAAGAGTAGAGAATAATCTACATCTATATTATAATTAATACTATAATAATGTACCAATGCTGTTTCTCAACCAAACACAATTTACAGTTAAGCTAATGTGCTTTTTCTTTATATAATTTTTAGTAATTTATAATAATACAGTTTTAAATTGGTGTAAAATCACCATGGCTTGAAACACAAGTAGGGTGGTTTCTGTATAAATTGCACATTAAACCCTTTATATATTGTGTTTAACTCAATCTCTAAAATGTAAGAATGGGTTTATGAACAATTATCATTTACTCGTGTTTCATGAACAAGGTTTACTGTTACACCCAGTCGCTCATAGCTTATTGCTTTATTGTACCATCAACAGCAAACCTCATTCTGTATTATGGGATTGTGCACCATTTAGGTTAATGTAGTTAGTTCATCTAGAGAATTTAGAAAGTGCTCAGAATGAGTATAACTGTCGATTTCATGACTGCACCCCATTGCCCCATTTCCTGTTAAATAAAATTATAACATGCTGTACATCAAATCGTCAACTTTTTTCATGTCTGGATGGCAAAAAATGTGAGCTGGTTTGAGCAGTGGAGGCATTAGCCTGTACAGTATGTGGCATCACGTTACCGAGAGGAAACGTGCGTAAGCAAAGCCATGACATACTGTACAGACCTACAGTAAATGATTTGGACCATCAGAGGTCATTTACTTCAAACCAAGCACACAGATGGAGCTCGCCATCCTCCCCCACTGGTCTTTGAGAGTCGGCCACATGTCATGTTGAACTGTAGATTTATCTTCTCTAATCCAGATCTTTGTGAATAAAAAAAACTGACACATATCACTCCAATCAACCTGTTGTCTTAAAGTTTTAGTTAAATAAAGCTACGGGCTGCTCTGTCATGGTAAGCCTCTAAAAACATCGCAATCCACTTCAATCCTCTTGTGTTTGATTCCTATCTACCACAGATGCACCGTAATCTTTGTTAAGCTTTCATGACTCATGCAGTTTTAAATTTACACAGAAACAAACATGCGCACCCTGCACAACTCTACAAGTGCAAGCAATGCAGTTTATGCGAGTACATGTTATGGTGTAGTAAATTGGGGTGTAAGGATCAACCTACACTCGAAAAAATGCTGAGTTATTTTCAACCCAGCGTTGGGTCAAAGGGGACAAATCCAAAAATTGGGTTCAATTTATTCAGAAAATGTTTGTTTTTCTCAACAATGGGTCAAAACAGCCCCGCATTTTAGGTTGATACCACTCTGCATAGGGTAACTTATAACTCAACAGTTGGGTTCATCCCTTTTTGACCCAATGCTGGGTTAAGGTTACCTTTAAGATAACTGTTTTAGGTAAAATGATGTTGATGGTATATTGTTGTTAAAACAAGTCAGTATTGCAGTGTTCTCCAAATAGCATCAATCTGTTAAAGTTGTGCCATAGAAATTAAATTGTTAAATGGGTAGTTCACCCAAAAATGAAAGTTCTGCCATCATTTATTCATATTTTTGTCATTTCAAACCTGTATAACTTTCATTCTTCTGCAAAACACACACAAAAAACCCTGTTGGTCCCCTTTGACTTTTATTGTATGGACACAAAACCAATGCAAGTCAATGGGTATTGCCATTGTTCAGTTACCAACATTCTTCAAAATATCTTCTCTTGTGTTCTGCAGAGGAAAGAATGTCATACAAGTTTGAAATGATAAGAGGGTAAGTAAATGATGTCAGAATTTTTTTATTTTTGGGTGAACTATCCCTTTAAGCTTCACAAACTGCAAAGAAATTGTAGACAATAAAAGCACCTTCTTGTCATTTCAAACCTGTATGACTTTTTTTCTTTTGCAGAACACAAAAGACGAAATTTTGAAGAATGTTGGTAAACAAAAACTGTCTCCATTGATTTACATTGGTTATGTGTCCACATTTACATTACATTTATGCATTTGGCAGAAGCTTTTATCCAAAGCGACTTACATTACATTGTACTATACATTTGTACATTTTGTATAGTAAGCAAGTGGGGGTTAGGTGCCTTGCTCAAGAGCACCTCAGCCGATACCCGCCAGCCCTGAGAATCGAACCAGCAACCTTCTGATCATGAGTCCAACTCTCTAACCACTGGGCCACGACTGCCACTGTGTCCATACAAATCTATGGGGACCAACCGTTTTTGATTTACAACATTCTTTAAAATAGAAAGAGGTTTAAAATTACAAAAAGGTTGAAAAAAATTTTTCATGGGTCATAGGTTCATTTCCCCAGGTAACACAAACTGATAAAATGCATGTGTTTAATGCAAGTTGTTTTTGGTTAGTGTCTTTACACAGTGTTTGTCAACACGTTTTGTCCTTGGTTAAGGAGTCGAGATTAAAGGTCAGAAGGTGCAGAACATCTTTAAGCCTCTCTGTGTTCCAAGTAAGTCTTTATTGGCACAGTTCAGGCAACTGTTAGGCTGGGCATGCCTCAGCTCTAGTTTGTACTATAAGCTAAATTTAGTAGGCAAACGTGTGCTGTTCCTCCAGCTTTGTGATCTAAAGCTCAGACACCACATATAGCCTCTAAGGGCTTTTCAGAACTGTGTGTGAACCTACAATCTCTCCTGCAAACCAGCTGTGCTTCTGTGTGGCCTTAAGTATTCAAGCCCTCACACACAACACACACCGCAATATTACTATTGCAATTTTAGCATTTGTCTGGTCAAGCTTTCAATGCCCGAATCCAAACTACAAACAATCAAGAAAACAGTAATGAATTTTCCACAGCTTACTAAAACAAAGGCACAAATGAAACATTTAATCGTTTAATTGGTTTGTTGTCTTAGGAGGAGAAAAAATAGATTGTTTAATTATGCAGTTACGTTGATTAAACTCAATTTTCCCCTTTTGTTTTTTTAATTCGCTGTGTAGCATGGGGTGAAGATGAAAAGGAAGGTTAGTCTTGACTCGGGATTACAACATATGCTGACGTGAGGCGAGCGGGATGTTAATCAAAGCAACATTGTGGTGCCAACAACCCCGGAGTCTCCATCTCCTCCGCAGGGCCACATGCTGACAAACGTGACCCCTGCTGTCACTGTCCCTCCATTTCCTCTCTCTCTACACCTCTCTTTCCTTTATCGTAGCCAAATCCAATCATGTAAAGCCCGTCCGCCCCCTGCTCCGTGCTGATGTCATTAATCTGAAGGGCATATATCCTGAACGATTTCCTTCTCACTTCCTACCTGTCTTTGTTTATCTTCTCCCTTTTTCTCTCCATCTCTATATTTTGCTGAACAGTGCATTATTGGTACAGTATACGGTTTATCTGTGAGAATCGAACCCATGATGATGGTGATGATTACATCATTTGAGCTTGGCACCATTTGACACTTTTATCATCCATCTTCTTTTGGTATTTAGCAGGTGATGTCATGAACCAACATCTATGAGCAAGTCAAATCTCATGTAGATAACATAAAGAGGTTTATGGTCACAGAACAGTTGGCTGCATGGTCATGTGTGTTGTTGAACATCACGTCTAAACATCTTGAAGGGCAACCTGACCTGAAATAGATCTTGCTTTGACAGAGCAGCTAAAGAAAGCTGTCCTGTTTTCATCCTGCAATCCTTTATTTTATTATAAGATTTGATTATTAAGATAAGTAAGATGTAATATAAGTTATCTAAGATTTTAATTAGATAACCACAGATGTTTGTTATGAACACATTTTAAATGGACCCAAAAATTAAATTCTGTCATCATTTGCTCACCTTTGAGTCATTCCAAATCTATATAAGCTTCTTTGTTTTGATGAACACAGAGAAAAATATTATTGGATTTTTTTTTTCTTTCTTTCTGTTGAACACAAAATGAGATATTTTGAAGAATGTAGTACAGCAAACAGTTCTGGAGTACTTTGACTACCATTGTCAGTTTTCCTACTATTAGTAGTCAATGGGGTCCAAGAACTGTTTGGTTACAGGCATTCGTCAAAATATCTTTCTCTGTATTCAACCAAAATTTAGACAGGTTTGGAACAACTAGAGAGTGAGTAATTCATGACAGAATTTCACTTTTTGGGTGAACTATCCCTTTAAGAATGAAGATGTATGTCTTTACTGTTTTTTTTCTATATATTCTTCATATTTTCTCAATAAACAAGATAAAATTGACTTGAGATGCAAAATTAAGTAAAGTAATCAAACTTGTTCTCACATAATATATCTTGAATTACATTCATTGTTTTTACCCCATTGACATAAATCTAACAAAACCATAAATCTAACACAATATATTTTTGATTACGACAATTTGCCACTGAGTTTAGAACAGAAAACCTAATATAAGTTATGTATTCTCTGAAAAAGTTATATTATCCTCCTCAGTTCTGCTTTTGGGTAAATATATCTTGTTTGCAGAAAGTTAATTTACTTCTACTGTAAAACAAGACGAATACACTGGCAAGGAGAAGCACATTTCATTGTTGTGCTAATGTGGATGTGTTTGTGCCCAAATAGACTCCTTTGTGTCATTCAGTATTTTTGTGCGCTGGCAGCTCGAGGTCAGACCAGGCACGCCGTCACACCCGTCCAGATTTAGGCGCTTCTTTATTGTACATTCTTAGAACAGAATGAACAGGCACTGTTCTCTCATAAACAAAGAGAGGATGTGACCAGCTCCCGGCAGCCAATGGGCACATATCTCCACCCGGCTCAAACTGATCTGGTGTCAGTCGAGTCTCATCTGTCTTTCTGTGGCTGCCTCTGGCTGGCCCGAGAACTGATGGGTTAGAGCGCTCATATTAGTAAAAACAAAATTCTCCAGAGGCCAAATGGGTTATTGTAAAAAACAATGTGCCACTTATCATACTCTATATAGTCAGTATATTCTGACATTTTGTGTTGATAAAACTTCATACTCATTGAATTATTTAAACTCATAATGTCAATCAAATGTATTAAAGTGTCTGTATTCTCTGTGGCTGAATGACGAATGGGTACCAGACTCCATTTTACACACCTATTTTTATAAAACATGTCATTTGTAAGAAATAGCTATTCACCGACAGCTCAAGCAGGTGGTCATGCCACCTCTCTGCATGAGGTTATGTGGACTGAAACCCTCTTTGTCACCTACATGAACTTACACAGACACGCTCGGCAGTGAATGATAAATGCGCTGAGGCCTTTTCAGTGGGGGGCTGGAATCCCATCATGCCTCTTATTCTCTGAGTGAAGTGGGCATATTTTCCAGTGGCCGAATGCTTCATTCAGATTCATTCATGCAGTCCCTACACACAAAGCACACACTGAATTCAGCTTTTGTATTTTTTTCACTTGTTTTTCTTTATAAATGATTTATTAAAGTGGCAATCCATACGTTTTTTTGATTAAAAATGAACTAAAACCAATTATTGAGCAAGTACATGAAAGAACGGTGTTTAAAACGATGTCATTACCCTTGCTGGATTCACCACGGACAGCTTGTAATAGCGGTTTTTAATTTTCTTGTCGGGTCGTGTTTCTCCGGAAATATGGTGTCTTTGGTTATAGATGCGCTACTGATGTACAGTTAAGATTCTCACCGGTTCACTGTCAGAGCCCACACGTGACATGCGACTCAAAACATCAGACTGATCCACGCAGTTGAGCAGTGCCGAATTACAACTCACGTAAAGAAAATCTCCTCGGCACATCACCTGCAGTAGCAAGTTACAAACTGAGATGGTGACAAAGAGGCCATTCTTACGGACGGCCACTTTAAGATACATTTCATGTTTATGTGAATGACACTCATTTTCTGGCAGGTGCTTCAAGCATCCTGATGGTACAAAGAGTCAACAGCAAAGCTCAAAACCTTGTTTGACCACAAACCAGCAGACTAAAGTATAGCTGTCCTAAGATGACCAATGGCATAATTTTGTTCTCGCAATGTCTGTAAACATCAATGGATCATGCAGTTTATTTTTTACACGTTTTAATGTGTGTTAGATCCTGTCTTAAAACGTCTAAAGCTTAATCCCTAAAAAGCAATGACCTATAAAGTGACATAAGATGCTTTTAAGTCATTTTTGCCCTTCCCTACAGTGAAGTTGATGATGCTGAAAAAAAGTGCCTTCGCAATTGCGCTCTCATGGGCTTTCGCCGACTGCGTGTTGCACGAGATCCTAAATGAAGCGTGTAATGTCTCATCTTAATAGCGAAGCACCTACCGCTCAGTGCGCTTTTATAAAAGATACACGAGTCGATTTAAATTCCTAGTATCACTTTTCCTGCTCTTGTGTTGAACAAATAGTTTCACAATAAGTGTTTTGCAAGCCGTTCTGACACTAAAGCCTTCAAATCTCACTCTCTTTCACTTATTTTCCACAGAGAAAACAAGTTTTTAAATTCAGGTTGTAGATGCATCCACAGCTTCGATGCTGTACCTTGAAACCTTTTTATGAACGACTCATTCTTTTGACAAGAACGTCCTTGATCTTGACAGGTACACAAAACACTTCCGAGAAATCCTGCAGCATGTTTTGGCTTCGTTATTAGAAATAATCTAGATTTTTTTCTTTTTTGTTATACCTCAGCGTTGAGCTTTTGGAGCGTTTGCTTGGTGTTGTCAAGTGTTTTTCTAATTCAGCTTTGCACTTACTCTTTGGTCATGAATTGTAATAGATAAATAGTAAATTATATTAGATATCCGCAATACACAATGCAGGTTCTGATATTAAGAAAATATGAAATATTTTCAAATATTTAACCATATAACAATTAAAAATATGTGACCCTGAACAACAAATCCAATCTTAAGGGTACATTTTTCGAAATGTTTACATCATCTGAAAGCTTCCTATTGATATATAGTTTGTTAGCATAGGACAATATTTGGCTGATATATAATTATTTGAAAATCTGGAATCTGAGGGTGCAACAAAATCGAAACATTGAGAAAATCGCCTTTAAAGTTGTCCATCAGAGGCGCTGTAGTAGGCCGCTGCTAAGAAGAAACAGGTTTGTTCAGGGTCACGCATATACATATTCAAATGTATATGCGATTTATTTGAATACTTTGTTTTCTATTTTTTCCCCCTAGAAATTTAAATAGAAACATCTTTAGATAATGCTCAATAGAAACATCACCGAGGAAGAGCAACTGGGGTCAAAGGGGGAAGACAAGTATGAGTTTGAGATTATTACCCCTTTTCATTACTTTAGCATCATGTTCAATCTCCTAAAATCACATTGTACAATCTGTGCCATTATTGCAATGCTTGGCAATTTGTCCAAAATACTCTGCAACCAACCATCAAGTTTGTGTAAAGGGATAGTTTTTAAAAATATATCATCTGTGATCAAAGCAGAGATCAGACATGAACAAGAAAATGGATGAAATATTCTTTGTCTGCTATATGATTTTTTTCCATTTATTTCATATATCAATATTTCTCTGTAGTAAGTAGATAAAGCCAGGCTGTCCTCATCCGAGCGATTCACTGACTGATATTGCGCCTGATAAAAGACTGTAGAGATTGATGTCCTTTTTATCCACTAACAGCAAATCTCATGCAATTTACAGAAATAGCATTTTCTCTTTGCAATCGTGCAGATCTAAACAACAGTCAGTGGTTGAAATGCATGACCTTTTCATGGGCTTTCCTGGATGTTCATCATGGAGTGTGTTGAATGCCGTGCGGTCGCCCAGCATGCCGCCGTTTTCCAAAGTCTCTATATTCAGCCAGGCTGGTATGGAGCAACATTTCATGCTGTTTTACATTTTCCCTGGTAAATGCCAGCTTTAGCTGGCCCATCTGGCACCGCAGGACATAACCAAATTGGTAACGAGCAATCGTAGTAGTTATCAGGAAATTATTTTAACACACAAATCGCCCTCTCTCTTTCCCTTGCTGTCCCTCTGTCTCGTATTTCCTCCATTGTCTATTGCTCTGACAGTAGACTGCATAATTGTGTGTGTGAATAATATAATAACAGTAAAATAATATGACTTAGCCACTTCAATAGCTGTTATTTTAAGCAAATGTCATTGAGAAACTGATTAAAACAAAATTTCTTGCTTATAAGAGATATAATTTGAGCTTGGTGTTAATTTCATTTATTTAAAAAATAATAGATTTACACTAGTGGTCAAAAGTTTTGGGACACTTTTTATCTATTCTGTGCTCTTATTGGCTGTTTTTTTTAATTTGCCAGTCAAAGTTATTCATTTAAAAACATTTTTATTCAATCATGAAAAATTATGTATGTTTGAAAATTATATTTTTGTCTATTAAACTAATTTAATATTTAAGCAAACACCTCAGATAAAAAAATGTTTAAATAATGAGAAAAATTTCGCTCAAGTGTCCCAAACTTTTGACTGCTAGTGTATTATAAGAGGATGATATACATGCCATATAGGAAGAGCTACGTTTGAATGGTTTTGGCTTTTGGTTAAGCATGAACATAGGTTGACTGTACAGGTGGGAAATGAATATACATTTCCCATCTTTCTAAAACATTTGTTCGTGACTTTATTTGTGCTTCTTTGATGTTCCGGCCAGTCCTGCATGCTGTGCCGCTGTATGTGTCCCTGGTGTCCCGTGGCCTGTGGATGACCACATCACCCTGTGACATGCTCGTAAATTATTCTGAGCACCTGCATCTGCAGGCGTAGTGAAAGAAGATGCTCTCGCCCGCTCTCTCCGGGGAGCTCCTTTACGTTGCCTTTACATGCTGTTGTTCATGTGATAGAGCTCTGGTTAAGTCCGTAACATGCTTGAATGTTACACGCTGAAGTATTTACTTGTGTGGAAAAGGAGAGGGATTTTCATCTTCCTCTTAGCACTCAAAAACCAAATTGCTCTTGATTTCTCCAGAAAATTGGAGTTCCAGCCATGTGACGTTTGTGGGATAAGTCGGGAATTGCCAGCCACCGTTATTTAATATATTCGAATCTTGTACTTAAAATGGATTTTGAGAAAAAAAGATTTGCACATGCAAGTACACTTAACATGCAAGCATCGTTTCCGCTATTTGAGGACAGTCGGTTTGTGGTGGTCGGTATTGATCTGTATTTACTTTGTCCTTGTGGTCATAGCTGTAGGCTAATTTAGTCCGCTACTTCTTCCGATGACATTTACATCGGCCTGTTTCGGCTTTATCGAGTGGAGTCATAAAGCATGACTTCAAATGGCCTGTGTTTCACCGTGGTAAATCACCCTTTGGCCCAACCACTTTATGAGGCAGGTAACCGAGACCTGAATGAAGCGCTGTGTTCTTAGAGAGGGCTTTTAGAGATTCTGAGAAATGAGCTCAACCATGCTGCACAAACAAAAAAATGACCTCAGGTAAATATATGAAATATAATCTTAAAGGAATAGTTCACCCAAAAATATCAAATGTAGTTCAAAACCTTGACAGAATTTTCATTTTGGGGTGAACAATCCCTTTAAGATTCGCGATGGGTCTTAGTTTTTTTTTGTTGTTGCTTTGTTTCATGCATGGCCATTAAAAACCCTTTATAACAAGGTTCATTAAATTCATCCACTTTAAAGCGCTGCCACACATTCAGATAGACGTCTTCGGTTATTGCCTCGTATCTGCTGTTGTCTTTCATGCGATTTGTTTTTAAGACATCATGTTACATTAAATATAATACAGCAGTTACAAACACGCTTTGAGGTCACTGCACTTTCATTTCACTTCCTTTTGACAAACATGTACTTTTGCACATCCCTGCTCAAGACTTCTCTCTATACTCTTCCTTGCAGATTTGTGACCTCAGCAAGTTCAGTCAAACTGAATTTCGGTGTCTGTCAGCGCACTTTGATTTATGGCGTCAGACCATGTTTCCGTGTTTCTAGTGTTCTGTAGAGACCGAAACGCTGCAGATAGTGAGATGGAGAGGAGACAAAAACAAGAAGGGGGATGGGGGGGTGTTTTTTAGCTTTGATGACCCATCCCCCTGAGTCAACCCTCTGCATGTATCTGGATTTGTTTTGGCCTCTTTTTATATTCCCTGTACCACACTAACACCTCCACACAAAGATGTCTCAGGCAAGCTGTGAAATCCATCAGGAAAATCAGCACCTCCCCAGAGTGCTTTGAATTATAGAGTCTGTGGGAATACTGGAATATTGATTTGGGCAATAAACCTTCGACTCTGTCTGTGCGTATCCTGTTTTTAGTAATTTTAATGCTTTAAGTGCATGTAGGTTGCAGATGTTAATTATGACCCACACAGGAAGTGAAAGCGGATCAGGATATTGAATTTGTGCACAGTTTAAGATGCTGACACAGTCTGTGTCAGTCAAAGTACAATGTTTTTGCTAAATTCTAAACTTTCTCTTTTGTGTGAATCTTTTAGGTCCGTGGGGTAGGTGTATGGGCAGCGAGTGCGGTCCGGGCGGAAGTCAAAGCCGAGCAGTGTGGTGTGCCCACTCTGAAGGCTGGACGACATTACACACCAACTGCCTGCAGTCGGAACGGCCAGCAACCAACAGAGCTGCTTCCGCGTGTGCGATTGGCACAAGGAGCTGTACGACTGGCAGCTAGGGGCATGGAATCAATGCCTGCCAGTGTCCATGCGTAACGCGGGCGTGCCAAGGCCAGCGGTGTGCATGCGGGGCGAGGAGGGCATCCAGACGAGAGAGGTGGGCTGTGTGCACAAGGCGGACGGCGTGCCTGCCGAAGACGCCATCTGCGAGTACTTCGAGCCCAAACCACGGTTAGAGCAGGCCTGCCTTATCCCCTGCCCACGTGACTGCGTGGTTTCTGAATTCTCCCCATGGACCTCCTGCTCAAAGAGTTGCGGGATGGGTCTGCAAAACCGCCTACGTTCAGTTTTGGCCCCGCCCCTTTTTGGCGGTTCTGCTTGCCTGAACCTTACCGAATTCCGCACCTGCCAGCCGGCCCCTGCGAGGGGGAGGAGAGCTTGTACAGTCTAAGGGTGGGCCCGTGGGGCCCCTGCACTGCCCCTGCACCCATACGGCAGGCCCGTGAAGCCCGTGAAGGCCGTGAAGGTCGAGTACCGAAAGCAGAACGAAAGCGAAAAGGGAGCGCCAGGCAAGGCTGGACCGCCAGGCGAGGCAAGACCGGCAGGCAAAGCGACGCAAGAACAAAGAGAAAAAGGAGTTGAAAGAAAACAAAGGGGAGCGTGTGAAGGACAGGTTGAGGGAGAAAGGGAAGGTGAGGGATCCGGAGACTCGAGAGCTCATCAAAAAGAAAAGGACAAGGAATCGGCAGAATCGGCAGGGGTTGAAGTCCTGGGACCTGCAGGTGGGATACCAGACCCGGGAGGTGACGTGTGTGCACCGGAGCGGAAGCACAGCGCGCTCAGGTCAGCCTCATCTTTTATACGTCTTGTCTTCATGCGTGACTTGATTATGAAGTTTTATTCTTGTACGTGCGTGATTCTGAGCACAGAATTGTGATTTGCTTTGATATTCTCATACTTGATAAAACATCCTGATCACTTGCAATAACTTATACTGTTTTATTCCTACTCCTGAATGGGTTGTAAAAACTTTAGAAAAAATGAAAATACTTAATTATTTTTCTATATTTTATTTACATGTTTTTGATGGTTCATAGCTCTCCTTCCACCAGCAAGTTATTTTAGTTTTCCTACATTAAAACTTTGAAAGCTTTTTTGTTGTTGAAATCAAATATAATATTGGCCTAAAAATGAACTAACAAAAAATGTAACTAAAATCAA
>JAOTQM010000641.1:127500-153442 GCA_026939265.1 Oreonectes daqikongensis | reverse complement strand
CAGAGAGAAGCCCACTCATCCAACTCATATCAGAACTAACTCTACAACCCAAAACATGCCAAACTGACCCCAAACCCCAGCCCGACTAAACCAAATCATAAAAAAACACAAAAAGAAAAAATATCAACACACTGGACGGAAGCAACAGCTCAGCAAAGCAAACTGGAATGCTATCTGTCATTAAACAGAGAATATAAACTGGCAGAATACCTCAAAACCGTATCAGACCCTAAACAAAGAAAAGTGTTGACCATGTACAGACTCAGTGATCACAAGCCCACTGTAGAGACGGGCAGACACAGACAGACATGGACACCAAGAGAAGAGCGACTGTGTCCACACTGCCACAGAATCAAGTGGAAACAGAGCTGCACTTTTTAACCTCATGTCCAAACTACACACACACATCAGAGAAACATTCTTCCCCCAGTTTACAAACTTCCACAAAGACTTCAGCCAGTTTCAACAAAAGGACAAGATTTCATACATACTGGGAGAAAACTCAACCCTGGCTGCAAGATATGTCAAATCCTGTCATGACAAGAGAACGACCAGCACAACACAACAAAACACTGTACAACACACACAAACTGACACTATATGGCAGGATCCTGTCACTCTCACTGAGAACTTTAATCAATACTTTGCTCTTTTTCTACTTATGTTCATATTTAATTTTCCTGTGCTTTGGCAATGTAAGATTTATTTTATCATGCCAATAAAGCTTCTTTGAATCTTAAATCTTGAATCTTGAGAGAGAGACTGAGACTGAGAAATACAAAAGAGATCAGCCAAGTTCTGGTTCCACCTATCAGAGACACCCACAGATAGCTACCATCACAATGCTTTCCTTTACAGGAAAAAACACCCAGAAAATGACCCCTTGCACTATTTAGTAGAAAAAAATCAACTCAATTTAACAATTCAATTAAGACATGCAAAAGTTAAAGAAATTGGAAAAATAACCCAGGAAGAATACATCCATGATTGGCAGATCAAAGTAGCACAAATTAACAAATTGAAGTACTTCTACAAACTAAAGACTGAATATCAATTGGCACCTTACTTGACCAAAAGTTAAAGACTATAGTCAGAGAAAGCTCCTGACTAAATATCGTTTAAGTGAACACAGTGTATGTGTAGAGACGGGTCGACACAAGCAAAGCTGGAGAGCCAGAGAGCTCAGACTGTGTTCTCACTGCACAGATGAACTCATAGAAGATGAACTGCACTTCCTCACAGAGTGCAGCAAATATAAAAACATCAGAGACACTTATTTTACCCAAATAGCTCAAATTATACCTGAATTCCAGCAAGCGAGTCACATAGACAAACTCTGTTATATTTTAGAAGAGAAAGAAAAGTGTTTTCTCTTAGCAGCACAGTATGTATCCTCCTGCCATATTATGAGGGACAAAAGCTAAACCCCCTTTTTTCTTTATCCTTGCTCTCTGTAAATATTTACCTTACATTTACTATTGTTATTATACATTTTTTGTGTGTGTGTTTACATTTTTAATTGTAATATTAATTTAGGTTTTGTTTATTTTTTTAAATATATATATATCTATCTATATACCTGTATAACTTTTTCACTGTTTATTGCTTTGGCAACATTGTGCTATTTCACAGTCATGCCAATAAAGCAGACAGACAGACAGACAGACAGACATACAGACAGACAGATTCCTGATTAAAATAGAAGAACCTCCAAAAACCAATACAAAAAATCTAAACCTGAAGCTGGATCACACTGAATCTCATATTGATCTCTGAACATTTCAATTTGGAGAAGCCACTGATGGACCTCAGACACATTTCACATCTCAATATCACACAAAAAGTGTGTCTGTGCATCTGTGTTAGATTGTCAGAAGGATTCATTTACATGAGAGATGTTGAAGGAATTTTAGAGCATGTATTCAAATTTTTAGAGAGTTAAGTTCAGTAAGAGATCATCTCTTAAATGATAATGTTTCACCTCAGTTATATTCAGTTCATTTGATCCACAGTATTTATAGTTCAACAACATATAGAATATAAATCCAGATGTTTGTTCTCTATCTTCTGTACTGTAAGTTCATGTGAATCTGTCTACATTCATTCTGACATGAAATCAAACATCAGCGGCTCAAAGCTCAATATCATTATATCAATGTGCAGCATTAATGTTTCATAAAACCCATCACTGCTCTCATTACTTCAGAAGAAAATCATGGAAAATAGAAATAAAGTTTCTTTGTCAGATAGCCTGAGGTGTGACAAAACAGAAATTGCATCTTTTTGAAGAAAGTGTGCATAAAAACACATAATACAGCGGAAAGAAGAGCAGCGTTTGTGTAAAATCATGTGCTTTAAGAGTCCTTTATAATATCCTAGTCTTTCTTTAACACAAATGAAGCGACGTGTGATTATTCACGCTTCAGTCAGGCGTTTATCTGGTGTTCAGGCGGAAGGTCTTTATGGCAGTATGATGGAAATAAGCTTTTGTCCGTGAGCAGAATGAAACCTTCTGTTCATTGTTAGCATTATTATTATAATGTGTTAAATGATTGGGATTGTGTCGATTATAAATGACTGACGTTCAGTCTTATTGCAGTCTGAGTAGTTGTTTTTAGATGTTTTAGATTATCATTGTTGTTAAAGATGAACATCATTCAGATGATGTCTGGTTGAGTTCCTCTGGTTCTCTTGTTTCTTCAGTCATTTATATATAATGTTAAACATCTCTCATAGCATATAACACACAATGTTTTGAGACACGGATCACGTGATGTTGTGATGTATGATATCTGTCATCTGCTTGATGGTTTTGTGTTATCTAGAGGCAGAGATCCATGTTGCTTTGAAACAGAAGAGCATTGGACTTCTCTAGATTGATCTCTAATGATGTTTCTCTACATCAGCACTATTATAAATGAGAGATATCACACCTCCAGCTAGCCACAGGCCACAAAATATTTTCCATTTCATCCTAATGTTTCTATGCTGACCGCATGACAGACGCTTTATATCAGAGACGCAGAAGAAAACTCGTGTCTGTGTGTTTCACACCATGATTCATGTTCACTCTGAAGAATAGAAAGAGAACAGATTCCCTTTACTGAAACACTAGAGAGATACACAATTTTCCTGTTACTTTTAGGCTTCATCTCATTTTTGTGTGTGTGTACAGTGTTTGGTTTTCTTGTACAGCTGCTTTAATGCAATGCAAATTGTAAAAGTGCTCTAAAATAAAATAAAATTGAATTGAATTAGATTACAATTCCACAACTATTATTATTTTTTCACCTCCCAAACCCATTTGCTGTAATGTAATCATCAACAATAATGTGATGTTATCAAAGTCATTTAAGAGTTCATGTGTGCCGTCATCAGCAGGTGACAGAATAAACTGAAACTGCAGAGACGTCAGATGAAATGATAATATACAGCAGACGTGTTCTATTGTGCAGATGCTGTGTGAGAACTTTCTGATGGCGTTTGTGTGTTGTGTGAAGCTCACGTGTGTGTGTGTAATGAGACACAGGACTCCAGCGCTGCAGTTATTCTGAAGATCACATGTTCCTTCCACGTGCCCCACGTCTTTTCTGCTAGAATGAGAACTCATCTTATTCTGAATTAAACTGCTACAGAACCGCTCAAAAACAAGCCCTTAACATCTGCTTCACCGGTGTAGAGAACTGAAGCACTGACATATAAACCTGTGTGTGTGTGTGTGTGTCTGTTTTGTATTGTTGAATATTCTTCAAACAGCTTTACATTCATATATTTCGTTGATATAATGCATGCGTGTGTTCATACAGATCACTGCTGTAGTTCATGTCATTCTGTGTCTGTGTTGAGGAGAGCAGTGCACTCTGGGTAATGATCATGTGTTGTGTTCATGCATCAGCAGCTCACGGCTCATTTCTGCTCGCTGTATTTAACTGCTGTGTGATCTCTGATGCTGTGATCGATCTTATCGCTCGGTTTCTTTTCTTCCTGATCTGGTCTTCTGTTTGTTTTTTTCTTTCCTGATCTTCTCATTCCATCCGTCACACTCTTCTCGTTCTGTTGTTTTTACCCCACCCTCCCGACGCCATGTACCGCCCTCCCTCCCTCCCTTCCCATCCCGATCCCCTTCCTCCCTCCCCTCCTTCCCCGTCTAATGCTACAGAGGCCACGCCCACTGTCGTCCCACCGCCCCCCCAGCCGTCTCAGCCCCCGTTGCCCCGCACTTCCTCTTTGACTTACTCCTCTCCTCCCCCACCAGTTACCCCGAGCTCAGGCGTCCTCCCCTCCGCTCCCCGTGACGTGGCCCCTGTCCTAGTGTCCAGCCGATTCGTGCGCCTCGGGTGGCGACCCCCGGAGGATCCGCAGGGGAACATCGTGACATACGGAGTCTTCTTCTCTGAGGAGGGATTTAACAGGTACCCCTTCACCTGCAGGATTTAGAATAGAGCCTCACCGGTGTGGACGCCATCACATGTGAAGCTCTTAACATCAACATGAGAAATGAGGAAATCTTTGTAGCGCCATTTTTTATTGTATCAATGAAACAAATGTCATTAAATGTACCTTTTGAATGTTTCATCTTGATGTCTTTCTCTCCTGGATCTGAGAGTAAATCAAGTGTTTTATTGAGGAAAGATGAAGTGATGACCGTGTTTGTGTGCTGTAGGGAACGCTCCATTAACTGCAGTGAAGCGGAGAGTCTGCAGATGACGGTGAATAATCTGAAGCCCGAGGCCACGTACTCCTTCAGAGTTCTTGCCTACAATGAGCACGGAGCAGGAGAAAGTTCAGAGTCCATTAGACTGTCAACACAAGCTGAACGTAAGAACACAACACACACGAATGACTGAGGAACACTGAAAGTGACCTATTTGTCAGATATGTGACCTCTGCATTTAACCCAACCAGTGAATAGTGAACACACACACTTCAAGTCATGAACACACATATCGGGAGCAAACGGGGGTACGGTGTCTTGCTCAAGGACACGTCAGTTGTTACCTGCCGGTACTGAGAATTGAACCAACAACCTTCTGGTTACGAGTCCGACTCTCTAACCATTAGACCACAACTACCCGATCATCATAAGAGATGAATTATGAGAGCATTTTCACATTTGTTTGATCTATTTTATAACTGTAATGCTGTCTCGAATGTGACTCACTCAAAAGACAGCAGTCGTCTCTCCTTAAAGCATTGATTGATTTCAATAAAATTAATTTGAGCAATAATCATATGTATATATAGTAATATTAGTAACTGTAATCAGCCTGCACACAGATGTTGGGTACATTTTTCATTCAGTTTAAGAGTTTTAATCAGTATTCAATGAATGTTCTTACTTATTATTTACATTTATTGGATGTCAGGTATAAATATATAAATATGAATCAGCTTGTGGGGTTTTGGAAGAAAGTCCGTTTTTTAGGCTTGTGTAGATGTATGAGAAATACTTGAGTTTTTGGCACACAAAGACATGTTCACGAGTGTTTTCCTTATCAGAGACGGTGAACTGCACAATCTCTTTCACTTTTATGATGAAGATTCAGTGAAGAGCTTCACCAGTTTGACCTTTTCCAGCCGCATACAAACACTCAGGCTTTTTTCTTATTCATGTATCACATTTTCAATTTAGATTTCATTTGCATGTTGACTTATTCCCTCTCCTCTTGCCTGTCAGATGTATTTACAGCACATTTCTGTGCCTGAAGGGCAGATTATTATACTGTACATTCAAAACATTTATTAGTGGTGATGAGAAACACCCTTCAGGGTTGAAGTGAAAAAAAAGAACAATAATTGGACAAATACTAGAATATCAAACATTTTCAGCTTTAATGTTATTTTCATTGTGTAAGTAATTATTCCTGATAAAGGAATGAAGACATATATTTATATAAATAATTATTTGTGTTTGTGTGTAGTGCTGGTTCCTGGTCTGGTTGAGAACCTGCGGGCAGAAGCGATTTCTCCCACCTGCATTCAGGCCTCGTGGGATCCCCCGGCTCATGCCAACGGCCCTATCCAAAGCTACCGCCTCCTCTGGACCGAGACATCAACCGGTAAAGAGCAGGTCAGTGTTTTCCTCAGGCTGTAGTTTCTCAGCTGCTCGAGCGAGGAACCCAGCAGCTACGAGTTTAATTCCCTGATGTGATTAGCATGTTCCTCACGCTAACAGCAAACACTTTGAATCAGATCAAACTGAGACGTACAGTACAGTACAGTTTACTCAGCCGTCACATACTGTTCTGTAGCTCACAGCCATTTATAGAAACTTCACACGCTGTTAGTGTTGAACTCTGTTTGTTTTGAGATTCAGTGAGACGCAGTGAGATGCACTGCAAGAGGCTTTGAGACGCAGTGAGATGCACTGCAAGAGGCTTTGAGACATAGTGAGACACAGTGAGATGCACTGCAAGAGGCTTTGAGACACAGTGAGATGCACTGCAAGAGGCTTTGAGACACAGTGAGATGCACTGCAAGAGGCTTTGAGACATAGTGAGACACAGTGAGATGCACTGCAAGAGGCTTTGAGACACAGTGAGATGCACTGCAAGAGGCTTTGAGACGCAGTGAGATGCACTGCAAGAGGCTTTGAGACACAGTGAGATGCACTGCAAGAGGCTTTGAGACATAGTGAGACACAGTGAGATGCACTGCAAGAGGCTTTGAGACACAGTGAGATGCACTGCAAGAGGCTTTGAGACATAGTGAGACACAGTGAGATGCACTGCAAGAGGCTTTGAGACACAGTGAGATGCACTGCAAGAGGCTTTGAGACGCAGTGAGATGCACTGCAAGAGGCTTTGAGACACAGTGAGATTTACTGCAAGAGGCTTTGAGACATAGTGAGACACAGTGAGATGCACTGCAAGAGGCTTTGAGACACAGTGAGATGCACTGCAAGAGGCTTTGAGACGCAGTGAGATGCACTGCAAGAGGCTTTGAGACACAGTGAGATTTACTGCAAGAGGCTTTGAGACATAGTGAGACACAGTGAGATGCACTGCAAGAGGCTTTGAGACGCAGTGAGATGCACTGCAAGAGGCTTTGAGACATAGTGAGACACAGTGAGATGCACTGCAAGAGGCTTTGAGACACAGTGAGATGCACTGCAAGAGGCTTTGAGACGCAGTGAGATGCACTGCAAGAGGCTTTGAGACATAGTGAGACACAGTGAGATGCACTGCAAGAGACTTTGAGACACAGTGAGATGCACTGCAAGAGGCTTTGAGACATAGTGAGACACAGTGAGATGCACTGCAAGAGGCTTTGAGACACAGTGAGATGCACTGCAAGAGGCTTTGAGACACAGTGAGATGCACTGCAAGAGACTTTGAGACACAGTGAGATGCACTGCAAGAGGCTTTGAGACATAGTGAGACACAGTGAGATGCACTGCAAGAGGCTTTGAGACATAGTGAGACGCTTTGAGACACAGTGAGACGTGATGCAGTGAGACTTTTGTTGATTTACAGTCACATGTTTGAGTTATAGACTGAAGAACTGGGATTGATCTGTGAGCGCTGTGAGAGATTCACTCAAGTGTTATTATTATAAATACACCGGTACAGTACAGAGATGGATGAAGTAAAATACAAAGAGCTCCGTGTGAGAGTGTTTGAGGTCACGCTGAGAGAGAGAGGAAGCAGTTTCAATGAAAATCAGCTTTGTTTGTTTGTCTCCTGTTGTTATAATGATTTTTATTTCTGTCTGTCAGAACGTGGAGGTTGTCGGTCAGAGCTACAGAATGGAGGGGCTGAAGAAGTTTACTGAATATTCTTTAAGAGTTCTGGCAGTAAACCGTCACGGGCCAGGAATCTCAAATGAAGACATGCTCATCACGACTCTGTCAGACGGTAAGATGAGTTAACTGTCTGATATGTGACTCTACAGATCCATATGA
Source organism: Oreonectes daqikongensis (assembly GCA_026939265.1). NCBI lineage: Eukaryota > Metazoa > Chordata > Actinopteri > Cypriniformes > Nemacheilidae > Oreonectes > Oreonectes daqikongensis. The sequence continues at coordinate 145,539 of JAOTQM010000641.1, read as the reverse complement.
ATCATATCAGCTGAATATTAATGTCAGGTTCAAAAACAACAGAATTCTGTTCTTTATTAAACACATGTTAGTGTTGGAAAATACTTACAGATACTTACAGATTCAGCACTCTGTGATTCACTTGAGTGACGTTTGGATGTGCAGTTGTGTTGAGCAGGTTAAAGGGACCAAACATTCTCTCATCATTTCTTCTCTCTCATGTGTTTGTAAATCTGTCTTTCTTCAGTGGAACAGAAGATATTTTGAGAAATGTGTCAGTGGTTTTGTGTTCATACAATTGAAGTCAATTGATTTCAGTGTTGTTTGATTATCAACATTTTCAAAATATCTTCTTTTCACTTTAAATGTTTAGCTTTAGTACGGTTAGTCAGTTACTGTCCATCACACTGAAGGTCTTTAATTCATGTGTCTTTATATTAATATCCATCACAGATTATTTTCATAAGCAATGAAGTGAATTTCCCTTTGATTAATTGATGTGCATGTGTTTGATGTGAAGTGTAATGGATTTCATGCGCTGTCACTCAACTCTGACAGTCTGACATCAGCCGTTTCAAATGTGTTTCATTCACTTCACTGAATCTCCAGTGTCTCACAGTCTGCCCTGAAAATTCAATTAAACTACACCATCATCCCATGAGACTACACACACACACACACACACACACACACACACACACACACACACACACACACACACACACAACACACACAGTACACTTACATTCATACTTTTTAAAATATGTTGGCTTACTCTCAAAAAGGGATGAACCCAAACATTGTTGGGTGAAATATTTAAAGCAAACAGTCTTTCATCAAGAATTATGAGCTAAAGCTAAAGCACAACTCATCGTATCTCTCTTATAGTGACATGACACACAGAGGAGAGAGAGAGAGAGAGAGAGAGAGAGAGAGAGAGGGAGGGAGATGCTAAACGGCTGGTGCGATCTGTCTGGCACGTTGTCATCTCCAGAGATTTCTTCTTTACTCTGTATGAAGGAGTTTGATGGAGTGACTGTAACTTCTGCTTTTCTGTTGTGTATCACAAGAGTCGAGGGACGAGCGATGACACCACACACAAACATGCTGAATCACGCTCTCTCTCTTTATGAGTCATTTAAATTCATTCATCAGCTTTAATGAATCACATATGTAACACATGAAATCACATAGCAAAACCTTTTCACTGTGAAATTCTTTAATCGTTTCAAATGAACAGATGGAGAGGGAGTGATGCTTTACAGTCTTGTTTTGTATATTTAAATGTTATTGCTTTAAAGACTTGATGTGTAGATATAATCTTACACCCCAACAGCTGAACACAGTGAGAATACTTCTAAACCAACTGCGTTCTTTCATTTCTCTTATTCTATCTCATCATGCTCTCTGTCTGAATCTTCTCTCTTATTCTGCTCATTTTCTCTCTTCATGTCTCACTGCTGATCACAAATCAATCCACAGTGTGTGTGTGTGTGTGTGTGTGTGTGTGTGTCTCTCTCTCGTGTATGGATTTGATTTTTCCATAAAACATTGTCTGTATATCCGTGTATTTCGTACATTCTGTTAGGAAGTGGAGCTCTGTCTCTATTTTGTTGAGATGACAGTGTGGACACAGTCTCTGGTCTCTTCTCTCTCTCTCTCTCTCTCTCTCTCTCTCTCTCTCTCTCTTCTCTCTCTCTCTCTCTCTCTCTCTCTCTCTCTCTCTCTCTCATTGGTTGAGGGTCTTGTGGCATTACATGGAGTGTATCTGTAAAAGGCTGTGTGAATTTATTGCATGTCAGCTTGCATTAGTGCAGCTGCAGAATGTTTCACATGTCCCCCCCCCTCATTTCCCCCTGCTTCATTACTGCCTCCTGTGTCACGCTAATGAAATTGTGGGATACCACATGACTGACACACACACACACACACACTTGTTGCATGTTATACATTTCACTTCAAATCAAAAGTACTGCTAACCCTAACGCCTACTTTTAGAATCATCATAGTTTTTTTATTCTAAAGTATAAAGTGTAGATGAATGAAGTATACTCACAGATGTATGAACTATACTCTCAGATGAATGACATATACTCGCAGGTGGATGAAGTATAACTCACAGATGAATGAAGTATATTCTCGGATGAATAAAGTATACTCACAGATGAATGACGTATACTCTCTGACGAATAAAGTATACACGTGGGTGAATAAAGTATACTCGCAGATGAATGAAGTATACTCGCAGTTGAATGAAGGATACTCACAGGTGAATGAAGTATACTTGCAGGCGGATGAAGTATACTCTCAGATAGATGACATATACTCGCAGATGAATGAAGTATACTCACCGATGGATGAAGTATGCTCGCAGGTGGATGAAGTATAACTCACAGATGAATGAAGTATACTCGCAGATGAATGAAGTATACTCGCAGATGAATGACGTATACTCTCGGATGAATGACGTATACTCTCAGATGAATAAAGTATACTCACAGATGAATGAAGTATACTCTCAGGCGAATGACGTATACTCTCGGATGAATAAAGTATACTCGCGGGTGAATAAAGTATACTCACAGATGAATGAAGTATACTCTCAGGCGAATGAAGTATACTCACAGATGTTATGTTTGTGTGTTGTGTTGACAGTGCCGAGCGCTCCGCCACAGAACGTCTCACTGGAGGTGGTTTACTCACGGGTGAGTTTCAGACTTTCTGATCTCTAAACATCTCATTATTAATGTGATAGTTCCCCCAAAAATAAAAAAAAAGTCATTATTTTTTCTTTCTCATGTGTTTGTAAATCTGTATGTGAGTCTTTCTTCAGTGGAACACAACAGAAGATGATTTGAGAAATGTCTTAGTGGTTTTGTATTCATACAATGGAAGTCAATGAGGTTCAGTGTTTTAGATAGGATCTTAGTTACAGAAACATCACAACGTAAAGACTTGAATTGACCTTAAATTTAACAAATAAAACAAAAACACATTGTAGTTTACATAAGTGAATAAAAAACATTGTGATAAGCAAATGCTGTATATTATGCTATATCTTCAGATGTTTGGGAATATGAAGTGTTTCAACAAAACATTTAATGAGCTGCTGGAACAGCATTTTAACTCAAACTATTCTGTGTGTGTGTGTGTGTGTGTGTGTGTGTGTGTGTGGTGTGTGTGTGTGTGTGTGTGTGTGTGTGATGACGGGATGTGTCAGTTGGGATCTGCTTTAGTTAAACACAACAACAGTCTTACTGCACGAGGAGTGAGTGTTTGCTCTTACGCACACACACACACACACACACACACACACACACACACACACACACACATTTGTTCATGTTTGTGAATGAATTCACTGCTCTTCATGTTTGCAGGTTTAGATGTTGCAGAACATCTCGTATTGTATAATGGTTTTGTTTTTAAAGTAAATTGTTCCGCTGGCAGTGTTTAGCACTAATGTTCCAGTATTTTGCATTCTAGTAATAAAAACATTTGAGCCGTTGAAGCATTTGGTGAGATTTCGTGACAGTGAGTCTGAAAGCTTTGCTCTTTTGTGTGAAACGGATGAGTAGACGCTCCAGCGGGCGCCGTGATGCATCATACTCGGACAGGGTCATTTTCACACTGAAACATTTTCATTTTTCACATGAAAATTAAACTGTCTATTTGTGCAATATTTGCTGCACGGCTGCTTGTTATTAATGGATGATATCAGACAAATCGCTTCCAGAAATGAATGAAGCATCCGGAGGGGCAGGTCATGAAGTGACAGGATACTTCATCTGCATCCGTGCCAGCATCATCTCTCGCCATTGCCATGACAACCTCTGATATATTTATCGATTTTATGAGTCGTTAACTTGTTTTTCTTTTGCTCATTCAGATTCAGCGGGGCGTTGGGAGGGATATTTCAAAATCTTGTTTTGTCTGAAAGAAGTTCAAACTAGATTCATCCGAGCATAATGAACTCGCGACACAAAACAAAAAGTTCTGCTCATGTTTATCTGTTTTACCTGCTACTGTTAACAGATTCAGTGTGTAGATTCAGTGTGTAGATTCAGTGTGTAGATTCAGTGTGTAGATTCAGTGTGTAGATTCAGTGTGTAGATTCAGTGTGTTCTTTGATCAGTAAACTACAGACGTGTTGAGGTGCAGTCTGAAACATTTTTATAAACCCTTTGAGTCTGAAGAGTATCGAGCGGTCAGATTTCCTGCTGAGACTTTAATTCAAAGACAGCAGTTCTGGACTGGCGTTTAATGTGAAACCTTTAAAAATGTTCATTGTAAAGAAGCTTCTCTAGACAAACTCCAGCTCTCCACTTCTGTCAGGAGCACACACACACACGCACACACAGACATGCGCACACACAGACACGCGCACACACACACGCGCACACACAGACATGCGCACACACAGACACGCACACACACGCACACACAGACATGCGCACACACAGACACGCGCGCACACACACACGCACACACAGACACGCGCACACACACACACACGCACACACAGACACGCGCACACACACACGCGCGCACACACAGACACACGCGCACACACGCGCGCACACACAGACACACGCGCGCGCACACACGCGCGCGCACACAGACACACGCGCGCACACACACAGACACACACGCACAGACACACACGCACAGACACACACACACACTCACACAGAGACACACGCGCGCACACACGCGCACACACAGACACACGCGCTTACAGACACACGCGCACACACAGACACACACACGCGCGCGCGCGCGCACACACACACACGCGCGCACACACAGATACACGTGCACACACAGACACACGCGCGCACACACACACACGTCCCCGTGGCATCACATTGTTCTGAGTGGATTTTCTGTTCTACACAAGATAATGAACACAGAGCCAGAATGATACTGCATCACACACACACACACACACACACACACATTCTCTCTCTCTCTGTCTCACACACACACACACATTCTCTTTTTCTCTCTCACACACACACACACACATTCTCTCTTTCTCTTACACACACACACACACACACATTCTCTCTTTCTCTTACACACACACACACACACACACACTCACACACACACACACACACACTGGTTTCTCGTCTGCGCTGTAATCAATTAACATTATAATTAACATTATGCACCTAAACCCAGGAACAAGTGGCAGCAAATGTTAATGAATGCATGCGTTGCATTACTGCGCTCACAGAACGTGCAGTTTCATGGTGTGGGGCAGGAAGGTGTTAACACACCTGAACCCATCACGCTCGACTGAGATCTGGCGCTGAGTTGTTGTTAGCCCTCACATGAGACAAAGCACAACACGGGGAGATGCAGCTAACACGGATGTGTTGCGTTTGGCAGTGGTGTGGTGTGAATTTTAATTGCTTTATTTGCATGTTAACTGGCTCTCTGTGGCTTCACCCGCACACAGATGGCATCATGGCAGACAGCGGGCGTCAGCCCCACAATCTGACCGAGCATATGATGACATTCCTGTACACACACACACTTTATATCCATTTCACCCTGAACACGGGCCACTGATGAAGGTTAATGAGTGTGTGTGTGTGTGTGTGTGTGTGTGTGTGTGTGTGTGTGGAATCACGCTGGGTGTCGTTCATACTGCAGAGATTTTGTTTATGTGGTGGTCTTCCACACTAAAGAGGTCATCAAATCAATTCATTTCTCTCTGTGCTTTAGTGAACGATTAAATGTCTTCCTCTGAATAATTCATGAGCGTCCATGCAGAATAGGCATGAGTGGAAAGGTCTGTGTTGAAAGGCAATAAAATGTGTTTTCCGGGACATTAGTGGTTCAACACGACTCGGTGTGCTGCTGTTTATCACTCAACACCACAATATTCTGATTTTAAAGGTGCTGATAGATTAGATTTTCTGTGTTAAATGACAATATTCTGAGTTAAACGCTGTTGGCACAACATTCAGCGTGAAGACTATAATTATAATATAGCACCTTCATATTAAATCTGTCACTGGATAATAAAATATTACAGGAATACATTTTGCCATTAGTAATTTCAGGAGTGTCGTCCTTCTGTCTCTAACAGTTTACTGAATTATTTTTAGTAGAGCCGATGGGAGTTAGGATTCATTGCAGTGAATCTAAAGGCATGACATGACTCATTTATTATTAAATTATTTTAATGGAAGAAAAATATAAAAACAACATTATTTTATTAGCATTATCATTATTAGAAGAAGAATATACATGTAGCATCTTAACAATTGTATGTGAAAAAGTGGCGTCATCAGTGGTCAAATATTTCCTTATATTTTGTCAGTTACTGTGATTAAAGCTGAGATTGTGTTACATAAGTGATTATTTTGATGGTAAATTTGTAATGTGATCATGTTTGTGTGATAGAGTATTAAAGTGAGCTGGCAGCCGCCACCTGCAAACGCTCAGAACGGTTTCATTACGGGATATAAGATCCGACATCGCAAAACCGGCCGGCGGGGAGAACAAGAGGCGCTCGAACCCAACAACCTGTGGTACCTGTTTACAGGTGAGTCACACTCACACCCCCTGTGTCTGACATTCATTCAGGATTCATCTTTGATAAACTGAGCAGATGTGTTGTGATTGGCTAATCTCTCTCTGACCCTTCACTGTAATAAGAGTTCATGTGTGTCATAATCATGTTTCCAGTTCAGTTTTAATGACAAAAGTTTGATGTTGTTTTTCACTGGAGAGGAAGTTTTGCCTTGTGAAAGTTATATCATACATCAAAGTCTCATTTCACAAGAACAAGAGAAATGTTGTTTTCCATCATAAGAGAGACGAAAGAGAGATTGAAAACATGACTGAACGTCCGTTTGCTTCATTTGATGACTGAACAGCATTGAGTATTACAGTAACACCAACCTGCAGACAGTGTGTATCTCTACATCATCATCATCATCATTTTTACACATGAAACATATGTACAGCACAACACAACATGACAGACCAGCGCTGGATGTGCTGTCCTGCAGGCCTTTAACAAACACATGACATTAAAATGATATTCATTTCCATGATTGTTTCATTCAGGGATTCGTTCATGTGTGTTGTGTTAATTCCATCACTTCAGGGGATTTATGATTGACAGCTCTCTGTTATCTGCTGTTGCAGTGTTTTTCATCTTAACACATGATGGAAATTCTCCTCGATCTGTTCAGATGAGGTTTATCTCTCTCCCCGCGAGCGTTCAATAATTACACTCACAAATAATCTCAGTCTCTCCGTGTCCCGCATGCTATTTTCGTCTTTGTCAGGGTTGGAGAAAGGAAGTCAGTACAGCTTCCAGGTGGCGGCCATGACGGTTAACGGCACGGGACCCAGCAGTGAATGGTACACGGCCGAGACGCCCGAGAACGACCTTGATGGTGAATGTGCTGCAATACACATGCATACAAATACATCACAGCAGCACTAACAGAACAACACACAGTGTAAAGTTAAAAGCATCATGATTCAGTTTATAATAAATGAGCATGTTTGACATTTGCTGTACTTTCATCTGAATGTGTAAAAGCCCACATGGTCTGTGTTAATAGAAGACTTTGAGCACCTCTGAACGATAGGAATCCGTCTGAGCAGATCAAAAACAAGACGTGGGTGAAGTTCACACAGCTTTGAGAGGTTTATGAATCATGAGGGGATAGTGGTTTGACTTGCCAATAACAGCCTGAGGGAATGAATGAATTCTTCTTCTTCTTCATCTGAGAGCTGCTGAAACAGCACAACTGAACACAAGACAAATGATTTACACGAGATGAGAGTCAGCCGGAGGACACGTGCAGTCTTACATCACAATGACCCTCATGTGTGAACCACAGACACACTTCATTCATCATTCTGAATATCTCTTCCTCCTGATCTCAGATCAGTACATTAGCTGTCTTTTACACTACTGCTGTTTTAGCACACTTGATAGTGTTTCGGCAGAAGATCTTCATTTATACAGGTCATGTGTGTGTGTGTTTGTGAGGATTTCCTCTGATGTCAGAGTGGTTTAGAAATGATTCATGTTGTGTGTAACACATCAAACTTCTCACTGTTATTTCTCATCAGAATGTGGATTGTGTTGTGTTGTAGAAACTCAAGTTCCCAATCAGCCGAGTTCTCTTCACGTGCGGCCGCTGCCCAACAGCATCATCATGAGCTGGACCCCCCCGCTGAACCCTAACATCTTAGTACGGGGTTATATCATTGGTTATGGAGTGGGCAGCCCGTACGCTGACACTGTGAGAGTGGACAGCAAACAACGCTATTACTCCATTGAGAACTTAGGTGAGTCTGTTTCACATCATCTCATTTCGTCTCACATCATCTCATTTCGTCTCACATCATCTCATTTCGTCTCACATCATCTCATTTCGTCTCACATCATCTCATTTCGTCTCACATCATCTCATTCTGTCTCCCATCATCTCATTCTGTCTCTCAGCATCTCATTCTGTCTCACACCATCTCATTCTGTCTCACACCATCTCATTCTGTCTCTCAGCATCTCATTCTGTCTCACACCATCTCATTCTGTCTCTCAGCATCTCATTCTGTCTCACACCATCTCATTCTGTCTCTCAGCATCTCAACTAATGTACATTGATGTTCTATGATTAAATGTCAGACTCTGAACACACACAAACACACACACACACACACACACACACACACACACATTATTGGCATTATTCAGTGTGATTGTCAGAGGAGTCCATTGATTTCAGCTCAACACTTTCATTATGTGTAATATTAGAGGCTATCATGTGATGATGGCTTGTGTAATATCATTGGAGACGTGTTAATAAAATGAAAGTGAATAAAGACGATTGCTCAGTCAGTGTAAGATTTCATTAGAACTGAAATCTGAAGAGGTGAAGTTTATCATGAGTGTGATGATGTTATTGTCAATTCAATTTGTATCCATTTGATTTATATAGTACTTTTAACAGTTTTCATTGTTGCAAAGCAGCTTTACATACATTATGATTAAAAAAGTAATACTGTAGTCAGATGATGGAAGAATGTGTTATTATGTCCGATATTCAGACTTTCTTCCATCAGTGTGAGTCTATAAGATATTAATCACGTATTGTGACTGAATAGTAGATTTCTATATAAAGATGATTCTGTGTTCAATTCTGCTGTGTGTTTTATCATATTAGTTGCATTTGTTTTATTGTTAGTTCATTAGAGTTTGATATTTCAGGAATATAATAATAGATGATTGGTGGGGAGATGATGCAGTGCTGATGTAATCTCAGTAATAATGATGATTTATTTGGGTGTCTAATGTACTTTGAACTGTCATATATTAGACGAATTATTCATGTTAAATATAAATGTGTGCTGTGTACAGTAAAGTGAATCTTCTTTGACAACAGGCAGAATAACACATCACAGAGATTCAGATGAATATGTAATGAATCACGTGTGAGATTGATTGATAGACCAAACGCAGTCCTTCTGTATTTAAACTTGTCTGACTCATGATACTGTGTTTACTCTGGTAAAACCGTGTGAAGATGTCACCTGTGATGCTCTCTTCCTCTCACATCATTATAGTCTTTCAGTCGGGATGATCTGGCCTCTCTTTGCCTCTCTCTGGACAGAAATAAGGCCATGTCCTTATCAATATTTCACCTGAAATCCACAGGTTACCATGGCAGCGGTGATACTGAACCCAGTGCAGTGATGAGAAACACTCGCAGAGACAAAAGCATTTCTTTCTTTCTCACTTCAGAGATTCAATGTAGATTTCTTCATCAAACAGCTTTTCATATAATAATAATAATAATAATATAAAAATAATCATATTTCTGTTATTTAACATGTTTGTGTAAATGATGGCGTTTTTATTCTAATGAATCATCACAATAGTTTAATCTCGTGTTATACTGTGTTCCTGCCGTGTTGTCATGTTCATGTGTGTGTTTGTGTTTGTGTTTGCAGAGCCCAGTTCACATTATGTCATTTCTCTGAAAGCCTTTAATAACGCTGGTGAAGGAGTTCCTCTGTATGAGAGCGCCGTCACTAGATCCATGACAGGTACATCACGTACAAACATGTCTTATGAATTTGATCATGTTGTCTGGAGTTTTCCTGCAGAGGATTGTGTTAACAACACACATTTCTGAGGGCTTTCATTCCCAAATAACACACACACACACACACACACACACACACACACACACACACACACACACACACACACACACACCACACACACACACACACACTGATAACATGAACAGCTGTAGTGTCTGTCAAATACATCAATGTAAATGTAGATATTTGTTTGTAGCATAACAGCTGTGATGACACGTATGATGTACAGACTGTGTTTACACTTAACAACATCCAGACACAGGTCACATGTTCATGTCAGGTGCAATTTGAATAACGATGGGTTTACACCAGCAGATTTCAAATGTCTTTACATTTTTTTTGATATCTCACTAGTGTTTGCACTAAACGTACTGCAGTATTCTTACCCGATGATGGATGTGTGTGTGTGTGTGCGTGCGTGCGTGCAATGAGCGGGTAGATTATGTGTTAGTTTCGTCTGTGTGTGGCTCAGGTCAGACTGTAGATGAATGTTTACCGGGTGAATCTCCGGCTCATATCTCACTCCTAGTGTTCAAACCTCCTCATGTTGTAGAAATGATGTTCAGTGTGTGTTTTGATGTTTTGGGGTGAGAAATGAGACGTGAGATTCACTCACTAGTGTTTCTGACTTTCACTTGAACTGTGTGTGTTTGTCGCTCTATCTAGTGAACTCAATGTTCTTCTGTCTCCTGTTTCCTCTCTCACTTCATTTTCCTTCATTTGATTTTTCCTCCTCTCATCCGCTGCATGACACGCGTGATCAACATCGCTCATGTACATGTGTGTGTGTGTTTGACCGCAGACCCCTCAGATCCATCAGACGATGATTTGTTCCATCTGTTTGATAAATTCCCTACCCCCATCCCAGATACCTCCACTCCCATGATTCCTCCTGTAGGTGTGCAGGCAGTGGCGCTCACCTCAGACTCGGTGCGGGTCAGTTGGGCTGATAACTCCATCCCCAAAAACCAGAAATCCCCGGAGGTGCGCTACTATTCTGTCAAGTGGAAGACCAGTCACTCCACCAGCGGAAAATACAAGGTCAGTATGAGAGAGGGGTTTATGAATCTGGACAGTGCTGTAAATATATATGACGCTCATATAGAAAATGTGTTGCAAGTTATAGCCATAGATACACAGTACATAGATGCCTCATTAACAGATGTTTTTATGCACTGCCTTATTGACCAACACAATACAAGACAAACTTACTTTATAAACCTGCAATATTGATCATATTTCTTCATGAATCTCACAACAGAGAGTGTGCAGTGCTCATGTATTTTTATCGTGAGTGATGACAGTAACTGAAATGTTGACATGATCCAAGATGGCGGATGCTTTGGTGTCTCTGAATCAGTCTATGTGTACATATCTATGGTTACAGCTGACATCATTCAGAGGCCTGTGATGTCACAGTTTCACAGCTCTAGAATTAATGTTTAATGTGTGTGTGTGTGTGTGTGTGTGTGTGTGTGTGTGTGTGTGTGTGTGTGTGTGTGTGTGTGTGTGTGTGTGTGTGTGTAGTCGGCCGACACTACAGCCTTGAGTCATACGGTCACGGGTCTGAAGCCCAACACCATGTATGAGTTCTCAGTGATGGTCACTAAAGGACGGAAGTCCAGCACGTGGAGTATGACAGCACACGCCACCACGTATGAAGCAGGTACATGCTTGTGTCCTCCCATGACTGCTGCCCGTACAACTATCAAACGTTCTAACACTGTAGATTTATACACGTGTGTACGGTCTTCAGCAGTGTCTTAGTCTTTAGTTCATGAAGTGAATCTAATCTTGTCATTGAAAAGTGTGAACAGCTGATCTTCATCATTACTGTGTTTATTTGATTCTCTGAAGTGATGTGAGTCTGTGTTCAGAAGATATTCTCTCCTCTGTTAGTCACTCTCTAACATCATCCTGTTGTCTCAGCACCGAGCTCCGCCCCCAAGGATCTGACTGTGATTGGCCGAGAGGGACGACCGAGAGCCATTCTCATCAGCTGGCAGCCGCCGCTGGAGGCAAACGGCCGAATCACAGGTGTGTGTTGTTCTCTTTAAAACGGATGAAATATATCAGCACCTTGACCTCTGACCCGCTGTTGTGTGTCAGGTTATATTCTGTACTACACACTGGATAAGAACATGGCTATAGATGACTGGGTGATGGAGTCCATCAGTGGAGACAGACTCACACATCAGGTCATGGATCTCAATCTGGACACCATCTACTACTTCCGTATTCAAGCCAAGAACGCTAAAGGAGTGGGACCGCTGTCAGAGCCCGTACAGTACAGAACATCCAAAGGTCAGACACTCACAACAACAATTACACAAAACAACAGAGACATTCAAGAGACATTTAGAAGCTAATCATGCAATTCATGCTAATATTATGTGTTGTTATTTAATATTTTTATAATAAAATTCAGTTCTGTGTCGCGTGTTAAATGTGTGTTTGAGTGTCATCCTCTCTCAGTCCAGCGGTGAAAGTCTCTGAAGCTGTTTACTGTATCAGTGTTTGATTATAAATGACCGTACACGGGTTCAGCGCTGAGAGCCGTATCCCAGCATGCATCTGATCACTGTAATTATGAGTCATTCATTTGTGTGAGGGGTCAGTGGATACATCATACATCATCATCATTACACACACACACACAGTATTAATGATCTCCGTCCACAGCATGTGTGTGTGTAAGACGTGTCTGCAGGTGCTTCTTTCTGTCTCACTCATCTGCTGTTATACTGGACAGTGAGCAGGTTTGACCTTTGACCCTGAAGAATGTCTCTCTGATGTGAGGATGTTGTGGGAGTTTGTTTCTTGTAATTGTGTTTAGTTTGTTTTCATTAGTGCTATTTGCTTTTGGGTTTATTGATGTTTGTCTTTCACTCTTATAGTTGAATATCCTGACAAGATGGCCAATGATCAAGGTAAGAGACATTTCTTTATTTAAGTGTGTGTGAGAGAGAAAGACATGGAGTGTGTGTGTGTGTGTGTGTGCGTGCGTGCGTGCGTGCGTGCGTGTGTGGTGTTATAGTCACAATGAGCAGAAGTAATTGCTTTCTCAGTAAAGTCTGGGTTGTAACCTCCATCTCTCGCTGCTTTAAACAAATTCTCTTTGTAAAGGACGTCAGTGGGTCGAGTCCCTCAGCTCTCATAGAAGCAGCGCGCTGATAATTCTGCTTTCTGAAAGAGCTGAAATGTAAATGAGGTTTGTTAAAGAGCCCCTGAGTGATGTGATGGGAGAGAGAGAGAGAGAGAGAGAGTGAGAGAGACAGAGAGACACAGAGAGAGACAGAGAGAGAGAGAGAGAGAGAGAGAGAGACAACAGAGAGATTGAGAGCCAGATCTCAGCCCGGCTGTAATGAGCTTTCTGCATTAGTTAATACACTCTCTCTCTCTCTCTCTCTCTCTCTCTCTCTCTCTCTCTCTCTCTCTCTCTCTCTCTCTCTCTCTCTCTCTCTCTCTCTCTCTCTCTGTCTCTCTCTCTCTCTCTCTCTCTCTCTCTCGCCAGTCATCTTCATTGACATGCTGGCCAAATAAATCAGAAAGAGAAAAATGAACGAAAAGACCGTATGGACACATGAATATTATTAATCACATTATTTAATACGGCTTCCGAGTTCTTCACCAGAATAAACTCAGAAATACACATAAAGCTTTTGTATGAGAGAAGAAGTGGATTTTTCTGATGTGTGCGCCGTCTGTAAATCAAGATAAATGGCATGATGGGAGAAAGTGGAGCAGGATTGATGTGATGGTCATGTGACCCGCGGGTGTGATGAAGTGAGGCTGTGTACTGTGTTTATCTTTTATTAGACACTCACTCAGAGGTCTGAAGATGCTGAAACTGTAAATAAAGTCTAAATGTTCCCCAGACACATTCAGTTTCAGACATATGTGTTATGGTTTCATTCTGTTTCGCTTGGATACAGTAAAGAATGATGTCATGATGATAGAGTTTAGCGATTGTAATGCAGTTACAGTGTTTTTACCGCAGTTATTTCTGTATTTATTGCTGTCACAATGCTTGACCTCACAGACACCTGTGATATCTCATCTTGATCTCACTGTGATCTCGGTCCTCTCAGGTCGTCATGGAGACAGTGGATACTGGCCGTCTGACAATAACCTGATTGACATGAGCAGTATGAACGGTAAGATCTCAGCAAATCCTCAATGAAAGCTCAGCTTGACTGTAGATGCGTGAGTCATATGAAAAATACGAATATTGAATATTATTTTATTAGACCATCATTTTTAATCTAAAACTTTTAAAATCATTTTTACATTTACATTTATTCATTTGGCAGACGCTTTTTTTCAAAGCGACTTACAATTGAGGAAAACAGCAAACGATAAACAATATTCACGAGAGGTGCTAGTAATACAAAGTTTCAAATACAACGAGGTAGAATTTTTTTTTTAGTTTTTTATATTATGAGACAGTTAAGTGCTAAAATATCATCAATTGATTCTTATTATTATAAGGAATAAACAACAATATTTATTCCTTATTTATTTGTCACCTGAAGAGTTTGCTTTGACATTTTTCTTCATTGTGTATGGCGTGTGTATTTATGTTCAGAATAATGTTTTAATGTTTTCTTCTGCATCTCTACACATATCTGTTTTAAACATGTGTCTGTTGTAATGGAAACCACAGTGATCTGTAAATGGATGCATGAGATTGATAGTAAATATGATTTATTACACACTGAACACTGCAGAGGTCAAGCACATACAAATGATAAAAACACAACAAGATTTATATTTCCAAACCTAAGACTGTGATGTTCTGCTCTGACTGTAAGTCTCCTCATCTCATCCGGCAGGTGAAAATCACGAGTGTAATCGATTAGAAAAGTAATATCACACCTCAGACCGTCACGTGATGTCAGGATCATGTGTGATGTCTGTAAGGTTTAATGCTCAGGTTTGATCAGAATGTTAGATTGAACGTTTTAAAGCTTTTAGACACATCACAGACGTGTATGTTCAGATTAATACATGTAATGAATTCTTCTGGAGCACGTCAGTCATGGGAAGATAGTGATTGTGATATGATTTGTTTGTCATTTCAGAGCCTCCTATTGGTCAGATGCGTCCTCCACATGGCAGTGTGACCCCTCAGAAGAACAGTAACCTGCTGGTCATCATCGTGGTTTCAGTGGGAGCCGTTACTGTGGTAGTGGTGGTCATTGTTGCCCTGATCTGCACACGACGCTCATCCGCAGAGCAGAGGAAGTGAGTTCCAGCTGTGTGTGTGTGTGTGTGTGTGTGTGTGTGTGTGTGTGTGTGTGTGTGTGTGTCAGACAGAGCTCATTAGCACCAGACAAACACACAAACACTCTGTTCCACAATAAGCTCTGCCATCTATTACCCATGTGTGTGTGCTTCTGGTTAAAATTGCGCTTCTGTGTTTCTCTCACCTGCTGATAATAAACAGATAGAAATAAACTCACTGTGAGTCTTACGGGTCAGTAAACAAACAGCTGCTGTCACACTGGTGTAATAACTGAATACCACTGAGATAAAACATCACTTACATTCTCATTCAAGAGTGTACAGACACACACGCGCATCGGATACCTCACCATCTGTGTGTGTGTGTGTGTGTGTGTGTGTTCAGGAAGCGTGCGACTCACAGCACAGGTAAGAGGAAGGGCAGTCAGAAAGACCTGAGACCTCCTGATCTCTGGATTCATCACGAGGAGATGGAGATGAAGAACATGGAGAAACCCTCGAGCTCCGCCCCCTCCGGCCACGAGTCACCCATCCAGAGCTGTCAGGAGATCGTCCCCGTCAGCCGCAGCCAATCAGAGAGTCAGATGGGCAGTAAGAGCAGTCACTCAGGTGAGGTCAGGTCTCGCTGGAGAGCTCCAGGTGTACATCCACACATTCAGGTGACGGTGATGATGTTTTGTTGCGCAGGCGCAGACGGTGATGAGACGTCCAGCAGTATTTCCACATTGGAGCGATCGCTGGCTGCTCGAAGAGCCACACGCACCAAAATGATGATTCCTATGGACTCTCAACCCAACAACACACGTGAGCAACAAACAAACATTTCTTCTCTCTCATGTGTTTATAAATCTGTATCTTCAGTGGAACACAACAGAAGATATTTACACCCATTTAACACAGATGAGAGCTGGTCATCGTCCTCCAGCTCTGTTCTGTGTTAGTGAATGTGAAGGGCTTTGATGAAGTCAGCAGGTGTTTGTGTGTTTTTGTGTGGTTTATGTGGCAGATTTGTGTTTGATTCTGTGTGTGACGCTTCACATCTGAGCCAGCGTCTCCCGTTGAGATCTCTCCTGCTGAAGAGACGGATGTTTGTTTCCCTCAGTCGTGTCCTCAGAGAAGATGAGAATAGATGATCAACCAGTACACAAATAAAAACACACACAAACAAAACCATACACATACACATACACATACACATACACATACACATACACATACATGCATTCATCTGACAGACTCTGATCTCTAGATCTGTCCTGAATGCGTTTTATCTCATGACATTCCACTTGTTTAAGACGTTTGGATGTTTTACTTCAGAATAACAACACGAGGTATCTGAGGTACACGTGTGTTTAGTGTAGCATGTTCAGACTGAAAGACAAGACACAGATGTTTATGAAGAATCCGGCTGAATATGAGAGAGAAGTTACATCAGAGCTTCTTCTGTCTGTCATCACGCTTCACAGGTTTATTCTCACATCTGCTGGAAATAATTCTTCACTTTCTGACTCTGTCTGTAATCTGCTCTCGGAACTGAGAATCATTTCTGTCTGAGAAACTCAACTCGCACCTTATCTGTGATGATGATGATGATGATGATGTTCACATCACTACTGACACTGAAGTTCATTTCATGATCTCCTGTGATCTGCTGTCTCATGATAAAACATCTGAACTCTGAAGAGAAATCTCGATCCTTTAACTCTTCTGTAAGAGAGTCATGTGATACATATAATGCAGAGATGGTTTGATTTTTACGTTGTTTGTGTTGTGTTGTGTTGTGTTGTGTTGTGTTGTGTGTGCGTGTGTTTACTGCATCAGGTGTGTTGTTGTGGTTTGTGATGAGTGTAGTTGTTGTAAATGGATTGTGTGTTGTGTTGTGAAGATCATTGAAGAGTTTAAAACAGACTAATGGGTTTCTAGATTTGTGTCTCGTGGGTCTGAAGTGAGCACTTTTTTCCTCTTGTATGTGTTTAAATATTTACACGTGATTAATGCTTGAAGTGAATCTGACCAATCGCAGTCTCTCACACCTTTAACCCAATAAAACCCCACACCGCTTACTGTTCACCTCACACAAACACACATTACACAACATTCTCATTTATAATACAAGAAAATCCTTCATGTAAATATCATTCTATTGTTTTTAGATGGTTTCATCTCTCTCTCTCTGTGTGTCTGTGTGTGTGTGTGTGTGTGTGTGTGTGTGTGTGTGTGTGTGTGTGTGTGGTGTGTGTGTGTGTGTGTGTGTGTGTGTGTGTGTGTGTAGCGGTGGTGAGTGCCATCCCAGTGCCCACACTGGAGAGCAGTCAGTATCCAGGAATCTTACCCTCGCCCGGTTACACGACTCACCCTAAATTCAGCCTGCGGCCCATGCCTTTCTCCACACTCACAGTGGACCGCACGTACCCCACAGGTAATGTGTGTGTGTGTGTGTGCGTGCGTGCGTGCGTGTGTGATATATAGTATTCACTGTATAGTGTGGTTTGTGATGAATGTGTTGATGTTACATCTATACCTCATCATCACATTAATGAGCAGGTTTAATGTAGCAGGAGGATATTTGAATGATGTGTGTGTGTGTGTGTGTGTGTGTGTGTGTGTGTGCGTGTGCGTGTGCGCGTGTGCGTGTGCCAGCAGAAGGCGTCTCTCCGATGT